>PVKE010015689.1:0-33090 GCA_004027555.1 Craseonycteris thonglongyai
AGGCTAGACAATGAACAGCAAAGTTTTATGTATGTGATCAGAATGAGGTATTAAGACTCAGTTGGGTTTCTTAATTATACAATCCAATTTTCAATGGAGCTGTTTTTTAAAAAGAGTTCTCAGGAAGCAATCATAGAAGCAAAAAACCTCAAAAATGATATATTTTATTATTATAAATGAACTATAAATATGATCTAATATGAAAACTTCTATTTTGTATGGATACTGCTATGTCAAGTTCTTATTAGTTTTAAAAATAATTTAGTATATTTTAGTATATTTGGAATAGATACTAACTTTTTATTCTAGAAAAATGATAATGTTGATCTGTGACAAAGAAATATGTATGATTTATTACAAAGATGTTTAATTTTCATTTCATTACATTATGTTCTGTGAACATTTATATGTAGTCTTTAATTAAACATGATTTATTCAAATTGAGGTCTATTTCCATTTAGTTTGCTTGCAATGTTAATCACAGTGCAAATAGCCTTCACTGCTGAAAGAATTTCTACATTATACTAATATATAACTGCTTCTGTGTAATTTGCATCTGTTCTCTGAGACTATATATGTACAAAATATGTAGAAATATTTTACTTATTTTTCTACTATATTAAGTAGTACAACTCATTTAATATAACATTTGTATATTTATGAATTTGGATTTAAGGTAGCCCTCTGAGTTAAAAAATTAAAAAATGGACAATATACAGATTATTTTTGTTTTTTCATCATAAATTGAGTATGACTACAAAGCATTTTCACTTCAGCAGTGCAATTCCAGTTTATTCTACTCCTGCTAAGCTCTGAGTAAAGGTGTAACTTGTGTTTGTTTGTTTGTTTTGCAATTGGAGGTTCTTAATTATGAATTCCTTTGTTGACCATTGTAGATCTGGCATGATAAACAGAAGGTTTATAGGTTGATTTGTCTTGATTTGTCATATTCACATTTGTTAAATACTATTTGTGTGAAGATTTGGAAGATGTAAGGAAGCTAAGAACAGTGCCTGTGTGTCATGAAAAGTACATATTTTAACTCTTGATTGTTTTTGTGTCATGGACTATGAAAACTTTCTATTAACATTTTAAAGCAGCAAGAGCTGGGTTTTATTTTACTCATGAGGTAGTTCAATCTTAAAATGAGAAAATGCTTAGAGTCTTTTACCTGAGAATTAAACTATCTATTGTACCTATTAATGTCAAATTTTGTGTGGATTTCTGTCCTGCCTTCTTTTATGCATTTCTTAAATCCATTCCACATCTGGCTTCAGTAGATTTTTCTGAAGTACAAGAAACAGAGAATACCCTATCTGGATCCAGGTCTTCAGTGCAGAAAGATAAAGGCTGGTTCCCTCAGCTGTCACTAAAGATTCTTCATAGTCAGCTGCTCTGGTATCTACATCCTCAGAGGTGGGCTTCTGCACTGCCTTTCCTGCCCTCTGCTCCATACAAACTGAACTATTTATATACCTGAACATGCCATCATAACATGAACATTTCTTTTCAAAGTTGTGACTCCTTCTGGTCACTGCTTGGAAATGTACTACCATCTCCATCCATCCTGTCCTTATTAATCCTAACTAAACATTTCTTTCAAGTCCAAGGTCAGATTATATTTTATTTATGTGGTCTTCAGATATCAATACTTAGTTTCTCCCTTATCAGTATAGAAGAGTAACTTTTTATGTCTAACTTATAAAATAAGTCAATGCATTTTTTAAGACATGAAGATTTAACTTATCAGCCATTGACATAGTCTTACCTAAAACAAATTTTAGTACATATGATAAAGAAAAAGACACAAGTATTAGACATGCTCCAAAGTAACCAAACATTGCCACAGCCTTACATTGAAATTGTAAAAAATAAAAATAAAATAATAGCTCTGTGACTCAGTGCCACTTTCAAATTTTATTGAAAATATTTTTCATGTTAGTCCAATATCTAAATATTACATCAGAAATGAAAATCAATGACTTCTCTCTCTCTCTCCCTCCCTCCCTCCATTCTTCTTTCTTTCCTTCTTTCCTTCCTTCCCACCCTCTCTTTTTTTCTTTCTTTCTTTGTCTATTTCTGAAAAGTTTTAGTGTTAAATATTTGGGAGTTTATTGTATTTTACAGCATGCTGCTATTTTTAGGGACCATAAAATTCTAATTTTATTTTATTCTTTAATATATAAAATACTCAAATTGTTTAGTCATGAACTGCTTCTACTCTTAAGCTGTGATAGTCAACCATAAACCAAAAAAGGATGACTTTTTCAGAGAAAGTCATCACTTGCCTAGGGAAATTTAGACCAAAATTGTTGCAGTAAACTTAGAATAAGAGGTTACAAGTTGGCTTGTAGGAGCAGATACTGTTTAGAAGAATGATGATAAAAATGGCAAAATACAGATTTTTTATAGTATTTCGGGTACAATATGATCATTACATTACCTCTCAAGGGTAATGTAATGATCATATTGCTTTAAGCACTATGAAGACCCAGGACTTCAGAAATATCTTTTGGTACATTGTAGTGTATCAGAAGGTACATTACACATCCGGAAAAAAAAAGTTTATATTTTCTACACCATTCTTTCTAATCTTTTGTTAGAAAATATTAGGAAACACTTCTTGAGCATGAGTGGTTTTCCAGATAATGTGGCGTTTGCAGCGGTGCAAGAACAGTGCAGGTCGGGTGCTGCATTTGTAAGGCTCCCAGTGAGATTATATGAAAGGGTGAAAGGCCCGTAAATAGACAAGTAACATCATTTACGTCTTGTAAGGTTAGAAAAATCAGAGTTGTGTGAATGAACTAGAGAAGGAATTCATTGGAGTACATGACAGGAAGAGAAAGCAATGGGGGTCTACTTTAGCAGCTCCCACAGAACATAGTATGGTGCTGTTCTTAGAGGGAAGGATTTGTAGATATCAATGATTGATATTTGACTGAATTAGTCATTGTTTCTTTATTTGGGTTTAAAATCATATTTGTTGTCTCTTGTCCAAAATTAACATGGAAGTTAGTACAATTTGCTGAATGTTTTATATTCCATATGACTTTGCATCAGGTATAAAAATGGTATATTAAAGGTAAGACTCTTCAGTCATTCTAACTTTAGAACCCCTTCAGTGAGATTAGGAAGTGATCATCATTTAAATTTATAATTCTTTGCATGTAATGAGCTTTAGCTATTAACTCTAATTTGCTTCTCATTGCATTCATCAAAGGCAAACTATTTAGAAACTAAAACATCTCTGTCAGTTAGAATTTTAATGAATTAAGATGAAATGAGACTGTTAATTGGCAGAGTTGCTGCAGGGGAGGTTTCTAGATCTTGTAAGTGATACCAATTCATCCCTCATTCAGGGTTAATTTGTTTGATTTAGTTCTAAGGATACACTGAATATTTCCCCACACTATTCATATTTATTTTCAGATTGGAGAGTGGTTTAGTTCTTTTGGTTTTTCATTTTGATTCTAAATTTTATTTGTACATGATTTAATTTGATGTTAATTGTTAATAAATTATTAACTTTAAGCAGCATTTGTATTATTGACCACAAGGTACATACACATGCACACATAGAAATAGTAATAGCATTACTTAGACTTTCTTTTATTTGTAATACCTAAAATATTCCATAACTAGTCATTTTTTTTTTCACAAAGAATTCTCTTCCTCTGTTCTGTTTTCCTCAGACATCAATGAATGTGAAGCAGAGCCTTGCAAAAATGGTGGAATATGTACAGACCTTGTTGCAAACTATTCCTGTGAGTGCCCAGGTGAATTTATGGGAAGGAATTGTCAATACAGTAAGTACTGATATACATAAATATATGTTTTATTTGCATAGCCTTATTATGGCATCTGAGCTTAAATCAATATAATTTCCTTCCAGACTTCATAATTTCATATCTGTTGTTCTGATGTTGTTCTAATGTATACATAGTCTCTAGGTAGGTCTCAGTACATGATAAGCACAGAACTTGCCATGTTGTGGTTTGAAAGGAGGGCAACAGTTTCTCAGAGATCTCTCTCATGAAGCCCATTTTGACTCTTTGGTATATATGCATAAGTTTTCACCAGTGTTTACTGTAGTTCAGACAATACATTCTGTGCACTCTAGCCAGACATCCCATATCAGAAATAAAAGGTAGAGATAAAGCAGAATTCATGCTCAGATTCCAACACATTAGTAAGCCTTTTATACACAATTTGTTTTCTCAGATACCTGAGACAGTCTTGAGATTATGAATCAAAAGATAGGACAATCATTTATGTGAAGTGTTTATAAAGAAGCACAAAGAACCCCCTCCTTCCCCAAAACAAAAAAAAAAAATAGGAAAAGTTAGTAACAGGATAACAGTTCATGATATCAGACGAGAATTGGGCACAAATACGTGCTAGTGAGAAAAATAATGATAAAGCATGATTGTTGAGCACTTATAGAAACTTCATAGTGCTACTGCTTTGATGTGAAGTATACTATTAGAGCATGGCAGCATTATGGACACTCAGACAGCAGAAGCAGGTGAGAGTTTAGATGCAGAGACTGAGACACACAAGCAGTGTGGTTTGCCTGAGCTCTCCTAATTAGAGACAGTAGATGGATGAGGCAGAATCTCAAGCCAGGCCTTGTGATGCTCTACTCAGAGTATTTTCCTCTAAATAGAGGGAACTCTTCAGAAGGAGTTGAAGAAGGTAAACATGAATGCACACTGCATCTCTCTTACACACACACACTCTCTCTCTCTTTTTCTCTCTCTTCTACACACATGGTCCTTCCTTTTTAGCCATAGCAGCAATTTTATTTTTAATTTTTCCTCTCTTCCTGCCTCTCTGACAGTGGTTATTTATAAAATTACATGGATAATTATTGAAGATTCTATTTGGGTTATATACACAAATAAAATGATTATATGAGGATGCTCATTCTCTTTGTCCTGAAAAACTTTATTAAAATAATGTAATTCTGAATAGTAAAGAAATACCTTGGATTGAGGAAAGTTTTTCTAAGCTTAAAAATAATTAGAAAAAGATGTTAAGCGTGTGTTGATGCAGAGTTGCAGGCACAGGTGGTTGGAAGGAAAGGGTAGTCTGAGTAAGCGGGTTGACCATGCAACCAAACAGACCATAGCCACCCAGTCAAATAATCTGGCAACCCTTCCTATAAAACATTTAACTGACCACCCGCTAAATTAACTTAAATTCAGGTTCAATGGGCCCTTGGCCTAAGGCACAGCTCCTGCATCTTCTTTTACTTTGATTCATGGGTCTTAAGATGGCTGCCTAGTCAGCATGTGAGTTGTGCTAAAGAGCACCCCTAAGGTGTCTGAAAAGGAACACTTTTATTAATATAATGAAGAATGAAACACTGATGGCGGTGACTGTGTGACGTCCATGAAGCAAAAACAGAAATCTGGTGCCAGAATAAAGGCAGTAGTGGAACTTTGGCAGAGCTTAAAACAGCATCTGGATAAAAGTACGTGCAGGCATAGCAAAGCCATCTCTGACCTGTAGGAAGCCTGGCCAGCGGAACATGAGGAGGCTGAGACCTTCAGGAGAGTTGTCTAGTGGACATGTCATGAGAATCCTAGCTAAGGATGTCTGTCTCTCTAAGGCGGTCAAGCCCTAGCTCTTTGAGTGAGCTTAAGAACTGTCTAGGGCAAGGGTGGCGAACCTTTTGGTGATTGAGTGCCAAAGTTTATAAAATAAAAGTATACTCGCTCGACTCTCATGCCAACCCATCGAGTGAGATAGAGGTATTGATTATTTTTATGTCTATAAGAGCATAAACAATAATTTTTTAAATGGTATTCACAGCTCTGCGTGTCGAAATAATTGCTCCACGTGCCACTTTGGGCATGCATGCCATAGGTTCGCCACCCCCGGTCTAGGGGATGCCAGGATAGTTCAACAGGATGAGTGCTTGCCTTGTATTAATGAGGTCTGGGGATTGAATTCCAGCCCTGGCCTGTGCAAACCCACATGCTGAGCTGCAGCACAACTGGTAGCTGCTGGGTTGATGGAGAAGGTTCTCACCTCCTATGAGGGAGGCACTCAGTTCAGCTCCACCCCATGCAGCCCCGTATCCACCTATGTGAAATGAAACTATGTCAAAAAACTAATGACATACAGCTATGGAGACTGCTCTGAGCCCTCCACCCTTTCTTTCTGCCTCTCTGTCTGGCTCTGTCACATTCTCTCCAAACAATCAAATAAATCTTTAAAAAATAGGAACTGTCTAAGGTTATAGACAACCTCCTCTCCTGGGAGAGGAGACCTAGGGCTTGGAGTAGTATATATGCCCTTGCTCCTCATACTGACAAAGGAGCAGTGAAACAGCCAGTTGTTTTCTACGTGTTGAAAATGAAAAGAGACCTGCATGTCGGCTAGATATATAGAACAATAACTAAAGCCTGACCATCCTCCTATCAGAGATTGGCTGAGCTCACCACCTCTGAAAATACCCATAAGAAGAAAGAACTTGATTGATTATTGAAAGCTATATTGATATTCACTTTGAATTTAATTGCCACAAGTTTGTGCCTCATCTCTTTCAGTCAATTTAGCATGTTGTATTTTATGAAATTCTTTATTTTTCTTTAACTTGCTTTGATATTTATACGCTACTTATACTTAAATTCAGACTTCTCTTTGACCGTGAATGTGATGGTGAGGTGTCTCCCATAGCCTATCATGTGCTTTGACATTCTAATATTTCCTTTGTTCATCTCTGTGACCCAAGAAAGAAAGAATATACTCTAAAATATGTTCCTAATGGCATATTTGTTTTTATCTGATTGATTTGTAAGAATTTATAATAAATTAAGGATACTGATTCTCTGTGTTGTCTAGGTTGACAGGGACATATATGCCCCTGGTTCTGCCTTTTTCTTGGCTTTTTAGAATTTTTGAGAGTTAAGAAAGTACATTCTGCCACAGTGATGATTTTGTTGTACACCCTGAAAACTCAGAGCAGTCACTCATGACTGCGGGTACATAGAAATACCTGCAGGTCCCATGTGTCACCAGCTCTAAGCTGACTGAGGTTAGGATCTTCAGTTTCCATGCATAGACTATAACCAATGTGCCAGCTTCCATTCTTCAGTAAGATTGATAAACTTGCTTCTGGACTTTGTTTACCATGCCCCACAGTGGTACCATTGGGTCAGCCTATGTCTGCAATAATGGCTGAGAGGCCATTTGTTTTGGCAGATAGTTCAGGAAAGGAGAATAATGGAGACTGACCACTGGGTGGGTCAGACAAAACCTGTACAGAATTGCTATTATCTTTGTGTCAAATCCAAACTGTCTTCAGTCTAACGTTGGACTCCTGCTCTCGTATTTGCTTTGCTTGTCCCATTTCTTATTTCTACTGATGAGAATTAATTACTGATATAATATGAAATCATTGTCAACACCCCCCAAAAACATACATATAGAGCATATTACAAAGGAATACACTTGATTTAAACAATAAATTATCTGTACATAAATAATAAAATATAAAACATAATGAACTGGGGACATATTTACAGTAAACATGGAGGGAAAATATTGCTTATATTTAATTGATGGTATTTCTCTGTTTAATATAATTAAACACAACAACAACAAAAAAACAACAACAGCAAATACATGAACAGAACTTTCCCACAAATGAAGTAGTTTAATACTTATATTATAGTGTCTTCATTTTTTTAATCTTTTTTTTTTATTATTGGTTGTTTTTTTGTTTGTTTTTTTCACAGAGAGAGACAGACAGAGACAGAGAGAATGGGGAGGGCCCAAGCAGTCTCTATAGTTAACAGCATTAGTTTTCCATATAGTTTTACTCCACAGGCGGGCACAGGGCTGCACAGGGCAGGAACTGGACCGGGAGCCTCCCACATAGGCCCTGGCAAGAACTGAACTGGGGACACACGCCAGTTCAGCATATGGGTCTGCCTGGGCCAGAGCCAGGATTTGATACTTGGGCTCTGGGGCTGCAAAGCGAGCACATAACCTGCTGAGCCATCCCAGCTTCCCCTACTGTCTTCATTTTTTACTTCTATTTTTTTTTCCTTCCACTAGACATAGTATGCTTATGATCTGAAAATAATTATTATGTATTAAATGACTATTTAGTGAGAGAGCTAGACATGTGAAGAAAACACTGGACTGACTGTGTATCTCACTCCATTTCTTTTGCTCACCTGTATTTCTACTCCCTCTCATTTCACAAGTGCAAATAGGAAGATGAATGGCAGAAACAAATGGAAATATATATAAATAGAAAAGGATGAAGTCCTACAGAGGAGCAGAGGCTAGCTGGCAAACTTTAGAAAGACTATGGAAAAGGAAAAGGAGAGAGAAGGGAAAGGTATGAGAGCTGTTAAACCAAGGCTCCGTGCTAACCACGAGGCTCTCAGGAAGCACGCATATGGGCATGTGCACGTGTGCGTGTGCACACTCACGTACACACACACACACACACTCCAGAAGGAATATGTCATATCATGGGGAGAAAATTGTAAGGCAAAAGAGGTGACAAAAAGAGTGTTTTAAAGGCATGAAGATTCCCACTAAATAATTTTGTTTAAAAGAAGTCCTTCCTTCCTTCTGCTCATGCTCCTTCCACAGTCTGTTCTTAACTCAGCTGCCAGAGGGAACTTGTGAAAACAAAAGGCAGGATGCCTCACCTCTCAGCTAGCATTTTCCACTGGCTGCTGATCTCAGACAGTTCAAATTTCAGTCCTGCTGGTTCCTTAGGCCTGCAGGAACTACTGTACTTCTACCTACTCTCCCACCTTTCTTACCTCATCTGCTGGGGTTCTCACTTTCTTATGGACTAGCCTGTCCTGGCACACAGCTGGCACGTTCCAGCCCTAGAACATTTCCTTTTCTCTCTCCCTTTTTCTGTAGTATTGTTATGAATACTCTGGCAGTTCCTTCATGTCTTTTCATAAAAGACATCTCAGTGAGGCTTTCCCTGACCTCTCCACCTCCCTAAAACAGCACGTCAAAACATGCACTCACCCCCTTTTTTGCTATAGTTTTTCTCCTTACCTTAGCATTAATCATGCACATCATAGTTTTACTTTTATATATTGTTTGCTGACTAATACATTGGAGTACATACTCCATGAGGGAGGGATTTTAGAATGTAATTACAGTTGCCCAAACAAGGCTAGCTCAGTACATATTTGCTCAACAAAAGAATGAACCTAGCACTGGAGTTCTTGAAATATAGGGAAGATATCTTGATTTTTCATTGTCTTTAACTACTGTCAAGTTATTTTTTGCCCAACTTCCCACTTTTAAACAGTATTCTAAAGCTGCTTTTGCCAGTCTAATAAAATATAATCTAGTATTTTAGTTGGTACTCGATAAGTAATATGGCAAGTTGAACTCTTCTCTTTTGACTTGATAAAAATATTTATAATTTTTGTAGAAAAGGATTTAAAATTAGAGAGGTAAAAAGGGAACATATTTATCTTTTTAGGCCACTTCTGCATATAAATATCTTGATACTTGATAATAGATCACTTATGTATTTCTCATTCATACCGGTATCAATTAATCAGTAGATACAAATGAATGCAAGATGCTTACATTGAAATACCACTTTAATAAATATAAAATTTTATGTGAATTTTTAATTATAATGCATTCCTTTAATTAATATAGCTATTAAGCACTTTCACTTTATAAAGAATAAATTTATATCTAACCCTATCTATTATGACATGATACCCAATTATGTAGTAATAATTGTTGTATAAATCATTTACTAAACATTTTCAATAATAATGCAGTTATATCAAATGGTAACAAACATTTTTATACTTGGCAGAAATATGTCTAAAATTTTTACACTAATTAAGTACTAATTATGTTTCTAGGTAGCTTAAGGCAATACTACTTTTCATTAAAAGAATTTCAGTGTAGATTTCCAGATAAGGTTTGTACAATCCATTAACTTTGGCAAATCTGTTATTTTCTGTTTTATTTTTTCATTTATTTATTACAGAGAATTTGATTGTTTGAACTTTTTTATTTTAATTAGTTAGTTTTGATTGATGTGTGAAAATAATTTAAATGTTTCCATAGTATTTATTATAGTATTACAGCAATATTTAAATGTATATTTTCTTGTAATTTTTATTTATTTTATTTTATTTATTTTTTAATTAAAAAAAATTTTTATTGTTAAATTTATTAGGGTGACATTGGTTAGTAAAAATTACATAGGTTCCACGTATAAAATTCTATAGTACTTTGACTATGTGTTACAATATGTGTTTACCACCCAGAGTCAGCTTTCTTTCCATCACTAACCATATTCCTTGTTGCTTTTAAAAGATATATGCTCAAGTGTTTAGACAGTCTTTTTCATAAAAAGCTTGAAAGAAAATGATGATGAACAGGTAAGGAAACCTATTCTTATAAGAACAGATAGGCTTTGCCATGTACATTTGACAGAACATGATGTGTAAACCAAGTAAATGCAATGGAAATTGACAGCACTTTTATTAACTAATCTATAACTATGATTGTTTTCAGTTATTGGGTTATGTGGCCTACAACAGTTATATATTGTTCTATCCTGGGTGTTTATAAGTATATTATTAATTTTCAGAAATGGCACTCAAATTCATTTCCATTACTGACACTATTTCTGGAAATTAAAATAGTCAAGGAAGCTCTCATAGTGCAACATATCCAAATTATTATGCCAAGCTAAGACCTGGATGATTTCAGAGGGTTTTTTTAAAAGTGAAAACTAAAATCTCCACTGAGGATAAAATGATGTTTCTAAATGTCAAAATTATCCAGGTTTTTAAAAATTTAGTCAAATAGTATAGGTAATTCTAAAACCCTTTAGTTTAAGAATTCTATTTATAAAGATATAAGGACAAAAGGTGATGATACGTGTGAATATATTTTGAAAACTATAAGCATCTTCTTTCCTTCATTTTTTTTTTACCTTCATTTTTTGAGCAGCTATAAATGACTCTTTAAGCATTCACTACAAATGAGTGAATATTTATAAATACACAGATATGTACCCTGCATAATATATAAAGGTATACATGTATTCTTTCTTTTGATATCAGTGTGTGCTACCAAGAACATGTGTGTAAGTGCAGGTTTAGACAGTGAAAATTGTTAAAACATTTTATAAATAAATAAACTATGTGATATGTATTTTTATATATTCAACACTTAGTCATTGCTTTTGAAAAGACAAATACGTGGGAAGCTGGGATGGTTCAGCAGGTTAAGCGCTTGCTTTGCAGCCCCAGAGACCAAGGATCGTATCCCGGCTCTGGCCCAGGTGGACCCATATGCTGAACTGGGATGTGCCCCCAGTTTAGTTCTTGCCAGGGCCTATGCAGGAGGCTCCTGGCCCAGTTCCTGCCCTGCGCAGCCTCATGCCCACCAGTGGAGTGAAACTATATGGAAAATGAATGCTGTCAACTATGGAGACTACTCTGGGCCCTTCCCCTTCTCTCTGTGTCTCTGACTGTCTCTCTCTCTGTCAGAAAACAATAAAAATAAATCTTAAAAAAAAAAGAAAAGACAAATACGCAAATAAGTACACTCACCTATACCTTAATATTATGTTACTAATTTTTACATGATAATATTGATGTTAATGTAGACTTTTAACTACAATGTGCCATGAACTGTCCTAAGTATTTTAAATATTAATTCATTTAATTCTCAACACTCTTTGTAGAAGTTGCTATTTATCCCTGGCTCAATTTTACAAGGCAAAGTGAACTCCACAGAGTAATGAAATAATTTTCATAGATTCACATGGCTAGCAAACCGTACAGCCTGGCCTTAACCTCAGGCATTGCAGCTAGAGAACCCACTTTCCTAAGCATGGTCAGCCTGCCCATTGTAGGGCAAAAGGAACACTGTTTACTATACTCTACAATTTAAAAACTCTTGCAATTGAGAGAGTATGAGGAAAAAGTACAGGCTGTGCATTCAAATAGAACTAGGGTTTAAACTCTGTTTTGTTTTGTTTTTTATCTTCGGAACTATTTATCTTTATAAATTAGTTGCCCTTTCTGAGGCTCAGATTTCTCATCTGTAAATGAAATTAATATTACCATTTGGTTTATATTGATGGGCAGATTAAAATTAATACCATCTATTATATAAAGTACTAAGAAAAATATCTGGGTCAGAAAATGTTGTAAATAAACCAATAATTGCATAAATAAAAAAATAGCTCAAGTATATTTGAGTTATTTGAAAAACCAATGCCAATGTATTCCACCTTTTATTTTGTTACAAATTTGTGTAATTTAAAAATTTTACTGTTTCAAACAATTTACCTATCTTTATTAACTGACTGTGCACTTGAGAACAACTTGTGTAGAAAGTCAGCTATAATGCCTTGTACACTATGTGTAATAAGTACATAAATTTAGGATATCTGTGGTATTTTTGTTAACATAATGTTATAAATAAATATTAAAAGAGAACTTGTGTAGAAGTCAGCTATAATGCCTTGCATACTATATGTAATAAGTACATAACTTTAGGAAATCTGTGGTATTTCTGTTAATATAATGTTATAAACAAATATTATTAGCCCAACCAAAACTATTATAGGAAATAAAGAATTTCTTTGGTTTTAGAAAAATATGAGATTACAACATACATCTGAACCACAAACACCTAATTTCATTTTCTATTTGTGTTTTTATGTTTGCAGTTATTGTAAGCTGTCACTGTTATTTGATCTAGTATTTTGGTGAATTCTGAACAAAACTAACCATGGAATAAGTAATTCCAGTTTTTTCTTGCCCTATACTGATGGTTAAAGATTATATAGAGTTTTATAGTATATAACATTGAATTCTTGTTCTGCTGTACTTATTAGTAACATAAATCCAAAAGCAAAATATAAAGTGTCTGATAAAAAATACTTTTCAAAATAAGAGTACATATAAGGAAGTAAAAATGAGAATTAATGCAAACATAAATTTAATAAGAAAATTGGTTAAGTTCGGTTTTATATCATTGTAAATATAATCAATTATGTGATAATGTAAGCTAGCCACAAGTATTTATTGATGTTTTTCTTAACACAATTGTATAGAACATTTTGAGAACATATATGAATGAATTAATTTATTCAGCAAATTGCATCAAACAGTAGCCACAATCTAGAGCTGGAGCAACACTGGTAATTAAAATAAATTTAGTTCCTTTTCTTACAATATATATACCGGTAGATGAATGGGAGAAAAAAAAAACAAGAATTACATAGTATCTAATTATAAAACATGATGAGTGCCAGAACAAAAAGAATAAAAAGCCATTCACAGGGATGTTGCTTCTGTTTGGGGGTTTAAGAAAGTAACTTTTGACCTGAGAGTAGAAGAATGTATAGTAGGCACCAAAAAAACAAAAATTAAAACAAAAAAAGCAAACAAAGAAAACAGGAGATGAGAATTTTATGAGAAAGATGATACTCAAATGCTCAAGGATATACAGACCCTTTGTCCATAAGAATCCTAATATTTAGTGGATGCGTTTGATTGCTGGAAGTCACGTGATGAGGGTTTTAGGATGATCATTTACATTTTTAGGCCTTGACAATGTGGAGTCAAGACCAATTCATGGCAAGCAATATTTATATGTTAAAAATCTCTCTCATAAATTATCTTTCTGTACAACCACAGGTTCTCTTAAAACACTGACGTAGACTTTAACTTTTGTAAATGCATCAATAAATCAAACAGAAACAACAAAAACTAATCATTACCTCTAATTCTATTTTTATTCCAAATAAAAAGTATCTGCTCTGTTTTAAAAATTTGAAATGGCACGCTTTTGCAATGATTTTTGTCTTTGAAAGCATTGCCTATTGTAAATTTAAGATTGCTTTCCTTAAATACATAAAATATGAATTAATCCCAAATTCCAGTGGGACAGAAGAGGGACAGTTTATTTCAGGCTGTCAGCTTTTGTGAATATAATTTTTAAAAAGCAACAAAGAAATCACCTATGGAATGATGACTTTTTTATTCAGGATTAATTATATAATGTTAAATCCAAGATTAACAATATTTAAAAACTATGATGAATATATGGAGATGAAAAAATAGAAATAACCAGAGCTATAAATACTTGAGTATAGATAGTTATAACTTGATTTCTCATATTCTTTAGCAAGATATGACAATACATTTTTTTTAATGCAGAATACTGTGCAACTATATCAATAGCTCTCAAGGGCAGAAATGATTTCAACATTACTACCAGGTAAAGTCTTTGCAACAATAAACACAAAAAAATTGACTCAATGGCAAAACCAAATTGGATTTTCTGTGTCTGACACAGAAGTTCCATCTTCAATCAGATGCCTCTGGGTATATTTTTCCAAATGTTGCCCAACAGTTTCGTGTAGACATATCACATTTTGAGAGTTCACCTGCTGTACCTTGAAGTGATAACCTAATAAAGAAAAGTCAGAAAAAAATATCTGCAAAATGCTCAAATAGGTCTCCTAGGACCTGCTAAATACCTCTGACAAATTTAATCAAATTCTCATTACCTGACAGTTTTGTATTTGATTGTGAATAATTACTGAAACATCCAGTAAGACTTTCTTGATTTTCAAATTATATCCTTCTCATTATGTGCTAAAGTGCACATATCCAGGGATTAAAATTTAGTCTTGCATTTATTACCCAGGCTAAAACTCACTCACCTATTTCCTATTTCAAAGACAAAGAAAGAGATGAAGTATGCAGAGATCAGGAGACTGTGGGAACAGGATAACTTGATTTCATCCTCATAACATTTAGAATTGTAGTGTATGATTTCAAAATATTATATTTTTTTCCCCAGACTGAAAATATCAGTCTTTTAAACCTTTACTTCATCCCTCGCCCCTGTCAAAAAAGGTGTCAGGTGGAAGAACCCAAATGAAGTACATACAACATAGAAAACCAAAATTTTTCTGTAAGGAAACTACTGGAAACAAAGTCACCCTAGGACTTTGTAGGTGGAAGGTGGTTAAAATATAATATATGGGCCAGTTATTATTCTCTAAATATTTATATAACATTTTTGCATATTGAGGTGAACTCTTTGGATCTGAATACTGAAGTGAGGTTGAAATGGTTATTTCATAGTGGGGAAATTATGAGCACAAATGACATTGGTTTCTGCTTTTATCACATCCACTGAACAGCAGAGATAAATGCTTTCCTCAGATAGAGAAAGAAAG
Source organism: Craseonycteris thonglongyai (assembly GCA_004027555.1). Classification (NCBI taxonomy): domain Eukaryota; kingdom Metazoa; phylum Chordata; class Mammalia; order Chiroptera; family Craseonycteridae; genus Craseonycteris; species Craseonycteris thonglongyai. Next base: position 15,242 of record PVKE010015689.1, read on the forward strand.
AATATAGATGATTTCTGATCTTTTACTAAATATGTTCACAATTTTCTATGATTTTCTGAAATCCCTGGGGTTTCCAATAGTTGCAATAAAATTTTACTGGCAACCATGGACTATAAATTGGGTGGTGACAGCAACTGGCATTACCCTTGCTATAGTGTTCAGTGAAATCAACAGAATTGGAAGTGATGGCTTCCAGCAGCATGCAAGACAGAGAGCCGCATACATATTTTGAATTTCATCTTCAAAGTAATCTTCTTCAACTGAAGGATAGGGGCACCACAAATTTCTTTCCTGCATAGGCATAGTAAATTGTTGGTCCAATTGGCACATCCTGGTAAGGTAGCAAAGCTAGTTATTAAAATACAGATGATATCTCAGGGAAGTACTGGTAATAAAGATTTAGATTTAGGGATCAAGTGAGAATGGGAATGGTGAAATAGTAAGGTTGAATGTTAGTGCCAAGGGAGTGAGTAAAAAGAGTAAAGAGCTTAAGATTGCTAAAGATAGAATTTAAGGCAGGTAAAGAAATTCTGTCTGTAAAGGTACAAAATAGAATTAAATAGAAGAGTAACAAAGAAATAGAAAAAGAATTAAGACTTAAAGCAAGGGAAAGAATGTTTCTAAAACAGAAGTTGGTCAAGAAAACGGATACCTAAGAAAAGACTTTTTCATTTGGAGTCTCAAACTATTAATGGCCTTTAAGTATTTGTGTAGGTGGTAGATGAGAATGCCAGGTTGCAACTATTCCAGCTTTAGCAGGTGCTAAATAAGAAATAATAGCCAGAGACCACTCCTCCCAGGTTCTGGTGTAGTCTACTTTGAGCATATCTTAAACCCCAAAGAGCCATTAAAGTGGCCAAGTACCTAAAAATAAATTTCATAATAGTTACCTTAATAGCTTTACCTGGTCAATAATACACATTTTTTTATAGCTCTAAAGGGAACAGACATAAAGTATCAACTTAAAAATAAATTGAACTTGAGGAATATGATTCTATAAAAAGAAGTAGAACCTGATAAATGTCAGTAAATCCAATACTAAAATTCGAGGAAAACAGGAGCAGGGACAGAAAATAAACTATTCTGACAAGAAAAATGGATAGAACTATAGTTATATAAGGGAGCCTATAAATACTCAGTACTATTATTTAACTACAAAACACCAAGAAATTGAAACTGCACATCTTAGCTCCAAGAAATCTAACGATATTTGTGGAGGTTTGTTCAAAATAAAGTTCACTTTATATTTTCTCTGGTACACTCCAGTAGACACACAATTTTTTTAACAGTTCATTAAGTGACTATTTGGCATATAAATATTGTCACATATCCGCTGAGCAGTAACTAAATAATGCCATTTCTTTTCCCAATAGAATTATTCCTGGGTTCTACCATTGTTAATATATTTTTTCAATTTGATAGAACATGAACACTTTCCAACAGGAATTAATATAATGACATTATTAGGCCTACATTTTATATATTTAAAGCAGAGTTGTTAACCTAGAGTACAGGACTCTCAAAGGATGAGTGGGTAGGATTCAAGGTGCCTGAGTTCTTTGATTAAAAAGAACAAAAATCATATGTTTATTTTTAGTAAGGGCTACCTGAAAAATCATAATTTTCATTCATTACAAATGTAGGCAACATTAAATCATAGTACTAGCAATGTCAATGATTTTGTCATTAATAAAAATCAGATACTGTCATACCACATTATACTTATTACACATATCTGAAGATATAATTTAAATTTTTCACTAATAAAAAACTATTGTGAACCTGCCACTCCCTCTTATTTAATATATTAATAGATAAGCACATACAAGGGATATCTGGAAAAATATCCAGCCATTGTCAATATAATGAGAATGGTTATATGACTGGATACTTTATGGACAGCCCTTGTATATTACTATGTCACACATTTTTAAATATTTTGATAATTATATTGGGCTTCCATAAAAACCACTGAGAAGGGCCTTTGGCTACACGACACTGATAAAAAAGATCCAGAGTATGGAAAAGGTTCAGAATTCTACGTTAATAGCTTATTCGTATCAAAGGATGTTTTTTCTTCCTGCATAAAGTGGATGAAGCTTTTGGAAATTAAAGATATTAATGATCCATTTTCATTGATTGACCCTTCCTGGCCTTTCTACTGAGTATTGTTCTCTAGATCCATGTATAAAAAATATAAGTAAAAAAGCCAAAGATGATACCCTTTTTTTTTTTTTTTAAGATTTATTTTATTGTTTTTGACAGAAACAGGCGGAGACAGAGAGAAGGGCGTGGGCCCAGCACAGGCTCCAAGTTGTATGTCATCAGTTTTTTGACAAAGTTTCGTTCCATACAGGTGGGTGGGGGTTGGGCTGGGAACCTCCCACATGGGAAGCACACCCCAGTTCAGCATATGGATCTGCATGGTTAAGGGCTGGGATTCAATCCTCTGTCCCTGGGGCTGCAAAGCAAGCACTTTACCTGCTGAGCCATCCTGGCTTCCCCCAAAGATGATACTCTTAAGCCACATTTCTTTTCTCATTGTGTGTACAGGGGTTTCATTAGCAAAGGTTGAGTTTTTATTGAATCCATTGCTGCTTCTGGCCAACAGTACAAGTTTAGAAAGTTTCTAACTCTATAGTAAGGTAACGTATTCTCAGTTACTTATGGACAGTAACTTGTATTTAAAAAACAAGAGAAAAGAGATGAAATATAAAACAGTCCTCCTCCCCAGGAGCCATTACCTAAAGTTGAAGACATTCAGTCTGCCTTCAACCAGGTCTTTTTCAATTTTCTTAAAACCAGTTATCACTTAGGTAGAAGTTTATAATTCTCTTAGTTACTTGGGCTGACAATGCCACGTACACAGCTGTTTTGAAGAATGCAGCTAGTGCATGAATTAACCAAAAAATACCAGTCATCCAGAATCATACCATCAACTACCAAGTAAATGCTGATTACTTATTACCTAAAAAAAAAACCACACAAAAAAAACCCTGTTAACTTAGTGATATTTTCAGTTGGTATTCAGTGCTTCAAAATTAAGGTATAGTCACTAAACACGTAATTAAGTCTATTTTTGAATTTAGGTCCTATGTCAGAACATGCTTGTACGTAGAGTTATTTTAAGAAGTGTATGCTTCCCAGGCTGGTATAATACTATCATTTACTTTGCCTTCTTTCTTTAATGGAGGACAAGTATGCACAGATCTCTGAGTATCAGACTGGAATAAAAGTGGAAATGACTGGTCATCTCACAACCTAGGGTTTTGGAATATGACTGTGACAGTAGCATTATGCTAGATGCTGAGACAACTATAGTCATTCATTCATATTAAGACATTTGAAATACTGCTCTGTTTTACTTTTACTGGCTTTTTTGATTACAGGAAAAACAGATCCACTCAATTTACCTCATTAAAAGGAATATTTTAAGATTAAATGTGAATAACAAGTATAAAGAAGGCTTATGTCCTACCTGGCTTCTGTCTTATCTGGCTTCTGTCTTTCCTCATTCTTTATTCCTGCTTCTAGGTAACATGGTCTCTTATACAGTTTTCTATGTTCCCTATGTTTTTACTCTATTTTCTTTTTTTCATGAGCAATGAATTTCAATTTATCTAATCTTTCTCAATTTTAACAATATTTTACTTGAGGTGGCTTTTTTCAATGAATAATAAGTAGCACTATGGATTAGAGAATGAAAAGGTTACTTATAAAAAGTAATCAGCTTATAATTGTACCTGAGAAGGACAAACAATTTTTATTTAGTGTCTGTTAACACTTCTCACTAGCATAGCAAAACATCAATTTTTTTATATACATTTAACCTTTTGAGTAGACAGGTGGATTTTATCATGGAAGCTTAGATGAGTTTATCATTATGCAGAAAACTACAAGAGTCCCCACAGAATTATTATCTGTAGTCTGGTGTTTGGTCTATTCACAAAAGGTAAAACTATTTTTCTTTTTTTAATTCTGGGGCTGTTGGCACTGTTGCCTGAAAATATTACAAAGTAACATTTAAAATTCTGTTTAATAATATGGGTAATGGCAAAAAAAAAGTTATTTCATTACTCCAGTCTAGTAATCAGCCCTGAAATTTTTGTTACCTGAAAGGAGGAATTTTGTATTTCTGGTTTCACTGTAGCCATTGTAGACTTGTCTAATTTTAGTGCATTTGGTAATAAATACCCAGAAATATGGGAACAGGGGCTTTTAAAGAAAAAATAAAAGGAAAATGAGCACCTTTAAGAGAAAAATAAAAATCATGTTTTCTCTTTTCTTCAAATCTAAAATGCATTCCTCTTATTTAAATATAATTAATACCCCTGAAATTGGGATGCATCTTGAAGTCATTGATTTGTTAGTGGTACATAAGTTAATGCCCACAGCTGTTCACAATAATGGGATCTTTGTCTAACTGAAATTTATTAACAACAAATAACACAGAAATTTAGATAATGTGACTATTCCAAAAAGTGTACTTTCAGTAGGCATTTGTATCTAGGCTAATCCATCCAAAAAATTATTTTCAAATCCATAGAATAAAAATATGGATTAATACTGACACAAATAATGCATAATTTCAGGTTGTTCAGTTGCATTTCCCATGGTGGGTCTGAATACTTTACCATAATTTATGTTGTCACATCTATAGAAGCCAATGTATTTACCCTACCCAAGTGTAGAGATGTGTTTAGAAAAATTCAAAACCAATAAGGACATTATAAAGCATTACACACATGCACACACACACACACACACACACACACCTACCTTAATTAGAAAATAGGTACAATTATCACGTAGTTTCTAGTGAGTATCTTTATTAACAGGTGATAGCATATCTAATAGTCCACTTAGAAAACTGTTGATATAGCACTTGTTTTGAATGACCTTTTAATATTTTCCTAAGAAAAAATCTTTCTGATTACAAAAGTAATGTATATCTAAAAAAGACCACTTGGAAAACACAAAATTGTTTTAGTTTCTTCTGAAATAGAAGCCATTTAAATCTACCACATGTAGCATATTACCAAAGTCTATGCCTATAACATTTATTTATTCTTACTTCATTCTTTCTAGAGTCTATCTTCTGTATGTCTAGTTGGCTAAATCCCATTTCAAATGTAAAATTTTCCAAGAAAAGGTATTTTCTTCAATGTAGTCTTTTTTAAAAATACAGTTGTTTTTTTTAAGATTTATTTTATTGTTTTTGACAGAGAGAGCGACAGAGATAGAGAGAGAAGGGAGAGAACCTAGAGTAGTCTCCACAGTTGTTTGTCATCAGTTTTTGACATGGTTTTGTTCCACACAGGTGGGGGGTGGGGCACAGGGCAGGAACTGGGCTAGGGGCCTCCTGCATGGGAGGCATGCCCTGAGAGATGGGGGCCAAACTGGGGGCTCCCCACATGGAAAGCTTGCCCCACCCCCACCCTGCACCCACACCCAGCAAGATCCCCATGGACCAGGGCTGGGACTTGATCCTTGGACCCTGAGGCTGCGAAGAGAGCACTCAACCCACTGAGCCATCCGGGCATCCCTCAGTGTATTCTTTTCCTCATCCTTGTAACATCTAAAATCCCTGTGTGCATAACTCAAACATTTGACAAACCCAGGCAGTTGAGTGACTGTGATTCCTTTGATTTTAGTAAAAATTCTTGAAAGAGAGAGGGAGAGTGAGAGAGAAAGAGAAGTGTCTGCCTTCATCAGCTTGATTAATATAAAATATGGGAAGCAGATTATCATGTATTTAAATATAATGACCCAAACTCTAGATACATTTAATTCAAATTTAAACTGAATTTTTAAAAAATAAAAGTAACAGAAAAATTTTACAGGGTTGATTTTATACTTTTAAACAGCATATAAGTAAAAAGGAACAACTATTTTACATACTATTATTCACAGCTTTTCTTCTCCCAAGAATATAGTAGTACATACAATTTTGAAAATCCAGGGCCTATCCAGCCAAGAAAATTGTGTACAAGGTTTCTTAATTACAGGTTGAAATAATTTTATTATTATTATTCTTTTACTAGTCCACCTTAACCAGAGAGTGTTAATAGAAATTAAAACTTGCAAAAATTTTGTTTCAGTTAATAATTCATGTTGAATTAGTCATGCTAATTAGAAATGGGAGTTAAAACTGAATTTTAAAATGATTGGAAAGTGTGTGGAGTAAAAATAATCAATTTTGGGGATGCTGGAATGGCTCAGAGGGTTGAGCGCTCATTTGCAGCCCTGGGGTAAAAAGATTGAATCCCGGTTCCACTGCAAACCCATAAGCTGAACTGGGGTGTGCCCCAGTTTGGTTCTCGCCAGGGCGAGCTCCATGTTGGAGGCCCCCAGCCCTGTTCCTGCCCTGCACAGCCCGAGCTCACCTGTGGAATAAAATTATAGAGAAAACCAATGACGTGCAGCTATGAAGACTGCTCTGTGTTCTTCCCCTTCTTTCTCTCTCTCTCTCTCTCTGTCAAAAACAATAAAAATAAATCTTTAAAAATAATCCATTTATCTGTTTTCCTCATGTTTACTCTTTAATCCATTAGCACTGACCTTGTAGATCTTGAATCTACATTAAAGTAGAAATGATAGAAAAAAGAAATATACTGGGAAAATCCAACTTTATATGCACATTAATGTTTAATTTGTGCTTGCTTTTTAAAATTTTATTCTCTTTTTATACAAAACTTAGGAGCAACTACAAAAATAATTCTGGTTTAGGACACAAAGTAATGGTAAGAATTTTGGAAATTATACATATACTTTTGCTTTTGTATTCTTAAACTAATATGATACCTAGATACTAACTTCCTGTTTGAAGATGTTAGCATTGAAAACAATTGCTTCCACAATTTACCTTGAAGCATTTTATTAAACAGAGAAGAATGCCAAATGCCATAATTGGCATTTTTATAAGTGAACATATAAAAGCAGCTCTTATATTGTAGAGAGAGAATAAAGAGTGCGAGAAGGAAATTAGAGCTGTAAAAATCCTTGAGGTAGGCAGTTCACCATAATCCTTTTCTATGGGTCTCTAGTTATAAAATGATGCTAGCTTTAAATTAGTTTTTAATAAGCTTCTTCCAGCTGTATAATCACTTTGAATCTTATAAGACTAAGGTGTGAAATGTTCTCCCTCTGCCTTGCAAGAAGAGGGTCCATAAATATTTGTTAAATGTTGAATGAATAATTGTCTATGTTAAACCTTCAGTCTGTCTACAAACCATGCCAGAAACAATAATAATAATGAACACAACATCATTTAGGTCACTACTCTATATCTTTATAAGCATGGTGGCCAGGTGCTGTTCTTGTTTTTCATCACTTCTCCATACTGGTTAAGGCATATGCAACAAAACGAATGTCTCCAAATATCCTACCACAATGTTATCATGACATTTTGGTAATAGATACACCTGAGGCCAAATTCCAGCTCTGTAACATTAGCAGAATTACGTAACCTTTCAGAGTCAGTTACCTGAACTAAAATTGGGAATGTAACAATTATTTTGGGGTCATTTTGAGGCTGAAATGCCTGATATATATTTTCCCTGCAATAAATATATGTATCCTTTATTTGTATTCGACAGTCATGTCTGTGAAAGATCCGTACCTTTAGAACAGAAGAACTTTCTTCTGAAACTGTCTCTTCATTTTACTTTCTTTACATGACACTTCATAAGAAACCAGTATTTCTGCATGATTTTCTTTTATCTCAAAATCAGATCAAGAAAAATAGTTGAATAGGTGCTAAGTAGCATCTCATGATTTTTATTACAGTACATCCCTATATGTCCTTGGAAATTTGAAAAAAGAAAATGAATATTAAAATTCTTCTCACAGTGATTGGAAAAATAAATCATAAGGAAACAGAAACAGTTATGCTGAAGATATGGGAACCAGGTATTATTTAATTTGGGGGGAAATGGTTTGTTACTTTATTCTGTTATAGACTCAAGAAAATGAGATTTCTTTGATTATTGCAACAAAATTGCCGCTGGCTGAAACTTCATCTCCATCTAACCTAAAGATAGGATGACTTCGATATTAAATTGGAAGAAAAACTTGATTATAAAGGAACTTTTCAGAGTCGTAATCTCGTTTATCAAAGTGTTAATATGAGACTTTTTCATAGGAGAACCCCATTTTGTACCACAATGAAGTAAAGTGCCTGCCAGACACAAACTTCATTTAAAAAGAGATTATTTAATTAGTAATTTTTATTTCTAGTGAGTCTGGCAATTTACTGTGGGGAATCCTTCACTGTTCATTCATTATAAGAAGCTAAAGTTTATATCTCCCTCAGGCAGAGATTTATCTGACAATTTGAATGCTTTCATTATAGAAATAGCTGATGATGGAGATGATGTTAAGGAGATGCCAATTGACATGACATTTTGAATCATTTTAGTAACTTTTTATGATTAATATTTGTGCTTTAAATATGTGTTTTAATTTTAAAACATATTTATGTGGAAAAGAGGAGTAGAAATTTTACTCCTCTTTTGTTTTCTGAATAAGAAGTGAATGCCTGGAAAACCTGGCTAAAGATGTTTAAACCTTGGGTCTCTATGTAGTCACAGGGGAAGTCATTCTCCCCCATCCATGACTTTTAAATCTAACTTTTGCTTTAAAACAATAACATAATTACAACAAAAACCTAAGAGCTGCCAGTCAGTAAGGTTGTATTGATTGCCACATAGTTTACTGTGTGCTTACCACACATTGTTCTAACCTATGGGAAAAAAAACAAAACCCTAAGTTAGGTGTTATTCTTACAACCAAGAGATGATTAATTCACAGTTTGCATACTTTGCTCTATATTGGCATCACTTATACTTTTTTAAAAGTATAAATATTTAGTACTGCATTTTCCTTTATCTCATAATCAAAATTTCAATGAAAACAGTTGAACTGATAAAATAGAAAAGTTGCCAAGACTCAATAAATCACTTTACATACATCATAAGTCACCTATATGTACACTTACTGTTACCTTAATTGTTTCCCAACTGAATTACTGACATTTGTAAATTGTCTAATCTGATACAGTTGTGGACCTTTAAATCTATTAATACAGTATGTGTTTCAATTTTAATTTTATTTTTGCAGTTTTGGTTTAACTGAGCAGAAAACTTTTAAAAGTACTAAAGAACCAAGGATATATTGCCATAACCACCTAGCTGAGCAATTTATAAGTTCACACAGTCATTTCTTTTTTCTGTAGTTAATAATAATTTTGGTAATTGAAGAAAAATGTTAAACTGATGACATATTTTCTTACTAATGCAAGGTAAAGTTTATCCTAGTTCTCTCATCTATTTTTGTGTGATTTATCATTCCTGTTATTAAAAATAATAGCTATATCCTACTGGATCCTAAAAGCTATTAAGTTACAAAATAACTGCTTTTACTATATTTTGAAGCATTTGACTAAAGTGAAAGATTCTGAAGAAAGTTAGGACTATTCTCTCATTTGTACAGGAATTTTTAGAAATGACAGTAATTCTTTCATTTCTACTTTGGGTTAATATATGTGCATATTTATGTTTGTGATTTTACCTGATTCTGAGTTGATCCTATAATATACAACTAGGATGGTAAGCTCTTCAGCATGAGTAAGATTGTAGAATGTAGAATGGAAGCTTCCAGAGAACTTAGTCTTATATAATTCTAAAACAAGAGAAGCATTAACTTCTCTTTTAATTAAAAGCTTTAGGGGGCTCATGAAATTTATTTTGACACTTTTTTCAAAATTTACATCTTCCTAATGAGCAGTAATGGGATTATTTATAATTTAAAACTATATTTGTCATATATTTTTAACACAAGTTTATAAGGAACATAATTATTTAATTATTAGGCCAAACTACATAAATAACAACAATCTATTTTGTTCAAGCAAACCAGAAAATAGCAATTTATCCCATTGTGGATTTATTGTTGTTCATGTCTAATATTCTGTACTGATTTTAGCAGTTGAAAATTTAAATCCCAGATTTAAGAATTTTAAATATCTTTTTTCTCTGGAACATATGTGTTAATATTAAGTAGCTCTAATATAAACTTTAGACATTTTTTTCTACAAATATTGTCCAAAAAAAATGAAGGTTTGTGGATGCTGTGGTAATCCAAGGGTGAGTGCTTGCCTTGCAACTTTGAGTTCCAGGAATCGAATCCTGACCCCAACCTGTACATACCCATATGCTGAACTGTGACACACTGGTAATCACTAAGACAGCAATGAAGGTTCTTAACCTCCCATGTGGGAAGCCCCAGTTTCAGTTCCCTCCCTGCATGGTGGTCCCATATTCACCTGTGTAGAACGAAGCCAAGTTACAACTAAGTTGTGCAACCAAGATGTACAACTATGGAGACTGTTTTGGGCTATCTTCCCCCCTCCGCCATCCCCCCCCTCCCACCCCTTCTCTCTCTCTCTCCCGTCCTCAAACAATGAAATAAATCTTTTCAAAAATATGAATGTTTAACCTGAACACTACATAATATCAAGATCTAAGTTAGCATTACATCTAATGAATTTGAAAACAAGCAAAAGTTAAATTTTCTATTTTAATAGGCTGGCATATTTATTATGTTATAAAACACATCAGTAAGAATCTCTTGGAAATAAGGAATAATGTATGAAAAGCTGGCTTAGCTTCTACAGGATTATAATAAAATATACTCTGATAAATTCTCCTCGTACATTCTTTCTATAAAATTCATAGAGCATTTTTTGTGTTAGTAGATTTTCATTTGTTTTGTTTCAGATTCTACATTAATTTGTACCTTTCAGAACTACCAAAGCCATTACAAATACTACCGGTATATATAAAGCATTTGTGATACTTTCTTTTCTAGAAATGTTTAATTAGTAAATGTGTTATTATTATGAATTCATTTTATGATCTATATAGAAAATGCTGACAACAAAGTATATGTATATATTTTTTAAGTTTTGAAGGAGAAAAATCAACCAACAGAGCTAAGATTGTGACCTAGAAGGCCAACTAAAAAATTATTTCCAAGAATTTTGAGTTCCCTTCCCCAATTCCAATATTTCTCTGACTTTAAGGGCATTACCCATTTATTTTCTATATGATATATAGAAAAAAATATATATGTGTGTGATATATATATATATATATATATATATATATATAAAATATATATATATATTTTATATATATATATCACATATATATATACACATACACATACGTACATACATACATACACATTTTAGGAGTGGATGCATTATGTAGCTATATCTAGAATTCAAATAAATAAATCATCTACTATGCACTTCCAGGCTCTATTTTGTGCTTCATCCTTTTTTTCACTGACTTTCTAAAGGTTCTAGCATTAAAGAAGGTTCATCATTCTATACCTTGCCATCTGCAGTGACTTTCTGCTTAATTTCTTGGATTTCTTCTGTCTTCTGGAACATTGCATCTTCATACTTGACCTGAGATAGCATTCTATGTGAAGAAAAATATAACTGCATTGTACAGGAAAAAATGACTCAGTAGCTAATAATTGAAATTGGGGCTATGGTCTATCTCTCAAGTAAAATTAGGGTTTGACATGCCAATGATATTGTATAAAACAAAACTTTAGGGTCATTACTTTCTTTGCAGTGTATATCTGGATTTGCTTTCACCTCCACCCCACCTCCCCCACAAAAAGTCTTAAAAAATGTAAATAACTTATAAGTGTGGAAATGTGCCTTCTGAATAGCAGTGTTTGAATATTTACATTAGGTATTCTACTCATGTCTCTTGAAGCAACTGAATGCCACCTTTAGCATTTACCTTGACATTAAACCCCTTTTAGCTCCTTCCTGTATAGATTGATCTTTTGTTGTAGCCAAGAATACATCTGCAGGTTTTTTGAATTGCAGGCTTTTGACTCTACAGACAAATGTTTCATCAAATCGTGTTGTTATCTTTATAGTTGGTAGAAGATGAATTGTGCTCTTTAAATGGAAGCCTGATACAAGTTGCTGAAACCTTGCCCTGCTGCAAAAGTACATTCAGCACTTGAAAAGCCATATGCTTTTCTCTATGGAGAGAATGCATCTTAAGTAAATTTTAATGTTCTCTTTATTTTTTCTATAGTAATGCTGTTTACTATGGTAGAGTGATAATCTTATTAGATTTTGTTGACTTGTGTGAATTATCTCAGCAAGAATTTCGGCTTTTGAATACTAGAGTTCATAGGCACTACTATTTAAAGAACACATTGGTGATGCACTGCCATTGTGCATCACCAATATTCTAAAAAATTAGCTTTGGGGAGAAGCCGGGATGGCTCAGTGGGTTAAGCACTCACTTTGCAGTGCCAGGGAGCTGGGATCGAATCCCGGCCCTAGCCCGTGTGGACCCATGTGCTGAACTGGGAGCTCCCCCAGTTCAGTTCTCTCTCTGTATCTCTCTCTCTCTGTCTCCCTGTCTCTCTCTCTCTCTCTCTCTCTCTCTCTGTCAAAAATAAATAAATAAACAAATAAATAAATATTAAAAAAAATTAGCTTTGGGAAATATTAATGGACAATTTTCCCATTGTAATTTAGCTTATATGTGGACTTGATTTTTTCCTGAATTCAAAACCATTAATTTAAACTAATAATTATAATTGACTTGAGGTAATACAATGTAAAGAAATGCATAACCACATTTTACAGGTAAATAGCTAGATGGCTGATAACTGAATTTGTAATTTTTTGAATGCTGGTTTTTACTCCAAACATGATATTTTCCTTACCTCCAAGAGCTAATTCTTACATATTTCAAGCATTCTAACATACCAAGAAAGTTGTTCTAGTTTTAACCACCACCCACTATGTTGAATTCTTAAGGTGATCACATCGACATCCTGAAGATTAATTCAGTTTAGACAAAGAAAGATAAATAATTCCACAATAAACAGTGATTTGTTTTTATTTACTTTAACCTATAGTATTAAGAATAGACAATTTGTAAGGCTCTGTGTTAAGTGCTTTGGAAGCTCATGATGTAAAATGCATAGTTTCTGTCTTTAAGAAATTTATTATCTAAGAGAAAAAAATAATACATAAATAGTTGTTTTTCATTATTTAGTTTAGACACCTCTCAGCTTTCAGTATGGAAAATAATAGAAAACAGTTTCTGAAAGAATGGGAAAGAATTTTTAGAGGCCATATATCACAGAACCAGTCTTCAAGATTGTAAAGAAAATTAACATTTATCTAGGCTAAGTAGAATATCTGATGCGAAGAACTAGCCTTTTCTCTGAGGTACACATGCATTTTATGTGCAATCCAAATAACCTTAACTAACTTTTGAAAACTGTTTTTGATGATTTTCCAATTACTGGTTTCCTATGCAAGGTTACTGTGGTCATATGTGAAGTTATGCCCTGATCCAAAGATGCTGTCTGAAGGGGTGGAGAGAAACAACGTCACCAAATAAGATTCTCACTCCAAGTCCTTTAAATGTGACCTGTCCTAGTGACATGACAGGAGGCTGGCACCCCAGAGAGTGCTCCATGAGAATTTGAGGGAGTCAGTGAAGGGAAGGCTGTGCTGAGCATGTCCACTTTCTACCTTCACATTCTCACACTGGATCTGGGGAGCCCCTTTGCCACCCCCCATGTCTCCTACAGCCAAGTCAATACATCCAAGCCTCATACCCAAGAGAAGCTTTTCTTACACTTCATCATCTTGCCTTTGGCATCACTTCCCAACACCAGAGAAAATGACAGACTAAGAGAAATTAGCAAATGTGTAGGAGCTTAGGTTACAGGATTCACAGGAAGAAAACCTTCAGGGCTCCTTGCAACCCCTGGGCTGAAACATGGAGAGAAATGGTGGCCTTGATGTCTCCTTCACTAATATAGAGCCTAGTTTCAAGACAACTCTAAAGTAAAACAAACATTAGAAATAAATGAAGGGCTATGGTCCAAGTGGCACAGAGACATTTCTGCTAGAGTCAGCATTTATTTCTGCCGTCTTGGAGATCGTCAGTAATGCACATGCCAATGCTTACTACATTCAGCACAATTACCATCATACTGTGCTAAGCACGGCAGAGGACTCACACTCTGGTCAGAAGAGAAGATGCTCAGAGAGAGAAAGGACTGCAGATATTTAAGGGAGATTTGTTTTCTACATGGCTTTAATTTGAAATCCTCTCATTTTGAAGATTCTGGATATTGAGATAGAGCAAATGAGAGCACTACGTTCCTGTTATGGATTCAGTCATGCATCTCGGTTATTTGAAAGCCTTAATCAGCATACGCAGGAAAAAAAATGTGAGACACCTTGAAGCTCTGCTTACTTGTCAGATGCAAGATCAATAAAATGCAGATGCTGTTCTTTGCCATGCAGCAGAGAATGTGTTTGCAGCATGAGAAGGACTTCACTTTGAAGCTATTTTATTCACAGGGATTTGGCAAAAGCAGAGAAGAGTTCCAGGGAGGGCACATGAGACTTGGCCCCAGCCGGCCCAGCTGTTTTCTCTCAACCTGACAGGTGACATCACTTTCTCAGTTTGTCTGAAGATCAGGGCCTCTTGTCAGAGGCATTTCCAGGCCACTCATGCAATTCGAACCAAGCAGTTATTTTAACTGACTATGTAAATGATGCCTAAAACCTCTGGTATTGGATGTTGATTGTAATTGTTAATATCAGGTTATTGTTTAACCTGACAAAAGCAAACACAACATCAAAGACACATAAACACAGATCTAATGATCAGGAATGTTGACTACCATATTCTGCTGCCATATTTGGCACTGATCAAATTGCCATTGGACCCATTCAAAGGGTAATAGTGGACAATTCCAGATATATCTGGGGTCTGCTTGGCAACTAGTTGAAAGAGAATTAACCCATCTGATTATCAGTTTACTTTTGTCATCACTAAAGTACTCTTCCTCTTCACTCTGCATATGAACTATTTCTAAAGGCTTCTATGTCAGTGTACTCTTGAGAGAGTAGGTGTAATGATTTTTTTTAATTTTAAAACAAATTAAATGTTACAATCTTGGCTGCAATTTTATACTTTGTTTACATTTTATGTCTATTTCTAAGTTAATGTTCCCTACACGTGTTCATTAAGTGTCTGCTAAGACCAAGGCCTGCTGATAGACAATACAAGAGACATGATTCTTGCCAATTGTGCTGTTAATGAAGTCTTAACAGTGGGAAAGTTCCTCTAATTTTTTTGAAATTTTTGAAATAGAAGGTGAGCATTTCTTAAAGATCATTACAGGTGATGAAACTTGGATTCATCATTATGATCCCAAGACCAAAAGGCAGTTCATGGGATACCACCATAAAGGATGACCTCAGCCAAAAAAATTCAAAACTCCTCGGCTAGGAAGGTCATCCCTAATAACATTAGCACATGTTTCTGTTTCTGTGTGTGTTTCTCTCACTGGACTGAAAGCTCCTTGAAGTAACCAGTACAGTAAACCTAGCACAGTAGCCAACTCCTGCATCTCACTCAGACATCAAATTCAGTGTCACCTCACAGAAAGGTCATCTCTGTTCACCTGACACACCCTCCTTCACCTGGTTTACACATCTTTCATTCTTTATTTATCAATTTATGGTATTTTATTTCTTTATTTGTTTGTCTATAGTTTGTCTCCCCACTAGAATATGAACTCTGAGAGCTGAGACTTTTCTGCCTTGTTCCTCCCTGTACCTTTACTGCCTAGAAAAGTGCCTGATGTACAAGTGTAGTAGACCTTTAATAAGTATGTGTTTTTCAAAACTGAGTTAGATGAATTGGAGGATGAGTGAATGGATTGATTGATGACTAGATGGGCACATAGTAAGAGGTCATTAAATTATTTGAGACTGAATTATCCCATCCATATTGGATAAGCAGTATATAAGCTAGTCACAGTAGCAGGTTAATCTTATAATACCGTTAAAGGAACATCATAATACCTCAATATTTACTTCTCTGATTCACTGTCATTGATTGTCACCTGCTTTTTAAATGTATCCCACTTTTTAAAAACTCTGCATATTCCGAATGCCAATAGTGATATTCTACATTTTTCCATCATGTTAATTCTCCTAACCTCTTTCCTACTATATGTAAGTACATATCTCTCATAAAATAACAACAGGGAAAAAAGATCCAGAATCAACCTTTGAAAATTATCAAATTCTTCACTTCATCAATTAATATTATTTTCTGTTTGTGAAATATGCCAATTGGCTTAAATTCCAGGCTCACCTTTTATGAGTTTAATTTCTCTCCTCACAACTTTTCTCATTCATAAAACAGGCATGGTAACCTTTTTCCTTAAAAAATTACTCTGACTATATGAGGAAATACATGTGGATATTATTTCAAACTTCAAAATGCTCATCTAATATTAAAATTTTCATCAAGTATTATTTTATAACCTTCCCTTATTTATTGATAATGATAGCAGTGTATAACTCCATATTATCTTTCTTTTAAGCATTTTATTGTTCACTGCTTAAGGTCACTTAATCTTAGGTGTATAATCATTTGCATTCTGAATTGCAACTCCTTCATTAGTTGTTATAACTGTTGAATTTAATAGGACACTGGGGAAGTGGATAATATAGGCAAAAGGAAATTGGATTTTAAACCTTTTATTATGATGACATCCATTTGATTGTGGTCCAAATGATTAGTAAAGAAAAGCTGCTGGCATGACAAGTTTCCTGTGTGAAATAAAGTATAAGACCTGGATTTGCTTATTAGTTTACTAGTTAGAAAAAAAGCACCCAATACCAATATTTAGCACATATTTGTTGAGCTCTTCCTGTATACAAACCACCTTGAGCATTAAGGATGCAACAGTGTAAGACCCAGTACCTGCTCCTAAGGAGCTAAGGCCCAGGATCACTTCAACGCTAAAGAGAAGCTTGCTAGTGACCTTATACAACGAAGCTCATAAATTTTTAACAATCTATAGTTACAAAGACAGAGCAATTTTTACTTTGTATTGCCTCACAGCTGGTGAATTAAGTATCATCATAATCTCAATTTTTTAAATGTGAAAATTTGAGGACCACTAACCAGGAAATAAGTAAGCTGATGTCACCCTGAATCACACTTTATTCAAGAAGCCCCATGAAGTCATGTTTTCTCTGGTGGGCTTTATTTTAAAGATTTATTTTTATTGGTTTTTGACAGACAGAGAGACAGACAGAGAGAGACAGAGAGAAGGGGGAGGGCCCAGAGCAGTCTCCATAGTTGACAGCATTAGTTTTCCATATAGTTTCACTCCACAGGTGGGCACAAGGCTGCGCAGGGCAGAAACTGGGCTGGGAGCCTCCCGC
Organism: Craseonycteris thonglongyai; assembly: GCA_004027555.1. Lineage (NCBI taxonomy): Eukaryota > Metazoa > Chordata > Mammalia > Chiroptera > Craseonycteridae > Craseonycteris > Craseonycteris thonglongyai. The sequence continues at coordinate 32,565 of PVKE010015689.1, forward strand.
TTAGGCCCCTGGAACCCCAGTTCAGCATGTGGGTCCGCCTGGGTCGGAGCTGGGATTCGATCCCTGGTCTACGGGGCTGCAAAGTGAGCACTTAACCCACTGAGTCATCCCAGCTTCCCCATAAAGATTTTATTTTTATTGTTATTGACACAGAGAGAGAGAGAGAGATACAGAGATTAAAAAGAAGCGGGAGGGCCCAGAGCAGTCTCCATAGTTGCACATGATTGGTTTTTTTTACATAGTTTCATTCCACAGGTGGGCACCGTGTTACACAGGGCAGGAACTGGGCCGGGGTCTCGCCCCAGTGAGAACCGAACTGAGGGCACACCCCAGTTCAGCATATGGGTCCACATGGGCTAGGGCCAGGATTTGATCCTCTGTCCCTGGGGCTGCCAAGTGAGAGCTTAACCCACTGAGCCATCCCAGCTTCCCCTGGTGGGCTTTATAGTATATAGTGGATATAGTAAATGCTTATTTTAAAAAATGATATTTAAAGCTGAGTAAAGAAATACAGTATTTGTAAACT
>PVKE010015690.1:0-20000 GCA_004027555.1 Craseonycteris thonglongyai
TTCTGTATATCTGTAAAGGCCTTAATTCCTCCTTCATATCTAAAGGTTAATTTTGCTGGGTAGTTAATTCTTGGCTGGAAATTTCTCTCTTTTAATATTTTGAAGATTGGGCTCCACTCCCTCCTGGCTTGCAGAGTTTCTGCTGAGAAGTCTGGTGACAGCCTGATAGGTTTTCCTTTGAAAGTTATGTTTTGTTTTTTCCTGGCAGCCTTGAGGATTCTTTCTTTTTCATTGATTTTTGTCATCTTCAGAACAATATGCCTTGGAGAAGATCTGCTAGGGTCTAGGTAGTTGGGGCTCCTGATTTCCTCTTGGATTTGGGGCTGTAATTCCTTCCACAGGTTAGGGAAATTTTCATCCACTATTTGTTTTAGTAGACTCTGAGAAGATTTCATCTCGCTTCCTTCGGGTACCCTTATTATTCTAATACTGTTCTTTCTGATGGAGTCAGAAAGTTCTTGTAGGGTTCTTTCATTTCTCTTGATTTTCCTTTCCCTTTCTTCTTCCCGCTGTGACATTTCCATGTTTCTATCTTCAATTTCACTCATCCTTTCCTCTAGCTGGTCAGCCCTGTTTCCTATGCTGGTCAGTTCTTTTTTCAGCTCTCCCATGATGCCTTTCATTTCAAGGAGTTCCTTTTGGTTCTGCTCTAGCTTCTCAATTTCATTGATAAAGTACTCATTTTGCTCAGAAAATTTCTTGTTGAGGTCATTTAACTGTGTCTGGGTACTTTGCCAGCATTGAGTGAGCTCTCTGAGTGTCTTGATTAATGCAACCCTGAGTTCTGTTTCACTTAGATTTGATTCCAAGTGTGCAAGGTCCTTTACTAAAGACTGCCCCTGATCTTCTGGAGGGGCTTTGGATTCTGAGGTGTGCATTGTGTTTGATGTGGTTCTTTTTGCTTTACGTATGAGTCTGTTTTCCCTCTGGGGTTTTCCTATCAGATGGGCTTCTCTTTATTTTTTCTTTTGGGTTCAGTTGTGGGAGAAGGAGATTTTGGGAGAGGGTTGGAGGAAGCAGACAGCTTCTGTGTCCTGGGGCACTTCAGTTGTCTGTCTTTGCTGTTAGATAGCAAGGTAGTAAAGATGTGGCCAGGGGTGAGGGCATGTGAGTAGGAGCTAGGGCGGGCCTGAGACACAATAGCAGATTCCTCTTTCAGCAGGAGGGCTGGTGGTTCAGTGCGGGCGGGGGCGCAGGAGCTCTGGTCTTTCTCTCCTCCTCCTGGCTGCCCCTCCTTCAATAGTATCTGTAAGCCACGCCTGCAGGGCAGCACTTGGATGGGCTGGGGCTTGGCAGAGGCCCTGGTCAGCTGCGCAGTCCTGAGCACAGGCGATGACACTGCGGCTACCCGGTCAGCAACCCAGTTGTGCGCGCGGGCTGCAATGCCCCAGAGGCCCAGTGGGCGGGACGCCAAATGCCCAATTGCGCACTCACGAGTTGTCAGCAGTGCTGCAGAGGCCCGGTGGGCAGGGCGCCGAAAGCCGGTCTTGCGCGCAGGCAGCGGTGCTGCGGCGGCCTGGTGGGCTGGGCCACATTACTTTTTGATCAAATCTCCACATTTCTCATGGTGATTTTGATTCAATGGCTAAATATTCCATTGCATGAATGGATGCTGTAAATATCTATGTGCTTTTTGCCTTTATATTATTTCTCTGGGACACCCTCAGAAGGTATTTACACCTTGATCAGAAGATATAAATATTTTGTAATTCTTATAAAAGTTATTGAACACTTAGCAAACTGACATTGTTTTGGTGACTCTCAGTTCTTAGAATATTTCTAGAATAATTTAAATTTTTTAAGTTAGCTTTGACTGATAATAGATCAGAACAGTGTAAAGATTAGGAATAATTCTTACAGGGGAAAAAAATGACATCTTGGCCTCCAGCTTTCTTTTCCAATTCTATTTCTTAACTTGTTCAGGACCCGGACAGGAAAGAGAAATGTTATTTATTAGGAGACAGCTTCAGAGGTTACAATGGTGCTGTGATTCTGATTAAAGTATATATATATATATATATATATATACATATATGTATATGTATATACACACACATTTTATGGGCTTATACACATGTATACATATAGGCTTGTACATCCATACACACAAACATATGTGGCACTGTGCAGGCTTTGATCGTTCCTATCCTTCAACAGGCTGCCTCCTAGACCTCAGCCTTTAGTTTGAGTGTACCTAGGTGGGGACGTAAGTCTCATATTCCAGTAAAGGAAACAGAAATGTTCTTAACATGAATAAATGCTGGCATTGGAAACATGGAAGAACATTTCTTGTCACATTGCAAAGTTATCCCTCATATTTTGACACATACTTTCAGGAGTCTCTCTAGCTACCATTTGTTCTAATGCCACTCTAGCTTCCGTTCCCATGTTGTAGAGTCTGTAATTTTACAAGCTAAGGGCCTGTGTTTCCCAGGAGAAATAGGTTTGATTTCAAAGGACTCTTTGGGCTTCCTTCTAGGTCTCAGAATTTTATTTACCAAAAAGGTCCCGAGCACTCTCTGGTGGATGCTGTGCTTGGTGCTGGGGGAATCATGGCACCTGAAGCTATGCTCCTGCCCTCAGGAGCTGCCATCTCTGAGGGAAACATGAAGCCCAGAGAGGAAATCGAGTGCCCTAGTTACGCTAGGGCCCTGAGCCGCAGAAGTCTTTAGGGGTTCATAGTGAGAGGCTAGAAAGAAAACTCAGTGATGGCCCTCTCCTTTCTTCTGACAAGGTTCTTATTTCATTGTGTTTGTTGTTTCCTGGTAGTGCTCCTTGTCTGTTGTGCTGTAAAGACAGAGTGAGAGGAAGCATCCCATCTGCACATATTTTCCATCTGTCAGCTTGTATGCTTGTACAGATTGGGGAACTCATTTTCCCTATGAGCCACAGCCAGAAGCTCACCGGCTTGCTCTCCCTATGTCTCTTTGCTTTTCTTCCTGTCTACATGCTGTAGCCAAGATGAGTAGGAATTCAGTCCAGTGGAAGGGATTTTGTTTCTCTCTAGCAGTTTGGCAAGATAAGTTTGCGAGGGAAGCCACATCAAAAAAGGAGGCTGCTGCTACCATTAGGTATCTGCAGTACATGAGTCAGTCAGAACGCTCGTTTCCATGAGGCACCTGTAAGCCTAGGTACAGTTAATACTTTCCATTCACAACAGCGCCTGTGACCATTTTACAGTATATGTGTAAGAGTCCCCATGACACAACATTACCCATGTCACCTCATGTTGACAAACCAATTCTGGGCCCAAAGTACAGCTTGATTTAATCACCACTGTAATGATCTAGGCCAAGGGACAATATCTGGAGAAATAAAAACCAGAGTCAGATGACCTTGAATGACCTTGGGCAAGTTATTAAACTTTCTAAATAGCAGTTTCTTGTCCTGTTTATATAGATAGATAGATAGATAGATAGATAGATAGATAGATAGATAGATAGATAGATGAGATAGTCATAGTACCTACCTCTTAATGTAATTAAGTTTAAATGAGGTAATGCGCATGGTACATGGGTGGGCCATATGGAGACTCAGTAAAAAGTTCACCTCGGTCCTTTCTGGGGCATCCTCAATCTTGCTGGTGATGGTGAAATAAAAGAGGTGGGAACATGCACCACTGGGCTAATAGGTTGCCCACAGTGCACAGAATGCACTTTGCCGCCAGGATATTGGGACGTTTCTAATGCAGGAAGGTCTTAGTGAATTGTGTGGAGGCCTCAAACAAACCGGTACAGAGCTGCGGCTGTTCTCCCTCACCCTGGAAGCAGCAGGTGGACGCGGGGCTCGTACTGCCCCATACACCTGGGTGAAGCAGGAAGTCTAAGCAGGTATCCCCCACTTTTGAAAAATTCCCATTATGTCACGTCTCTTTTACAAAATACCAACGCTAATACCTGCTTTTGCTAACCAAGAGGAATACAAAAAGGATTTTCACTTTTATGAAAATAAATAAATAAATAAATAAATAAATAAATAAAGGCAACAAGAGAAAATTGCGTTCTGCGTATGTTTGGCACCAGCGGGCATAGAAGCAGCGGACAGGGGCAGTGAGACAGGTGCTGCCAAGGGCCTGTCCAGGAACCGCACTCGGCCTCCGGGCACCAAGCCCCACCGCTTTGGGCTGCCTGAGCATGGGGCTTTATCTCGTTCATTTTGGGCACCCCGCAGCAAGAGGCGTCCTAAGGTAATTGCTTCTTTAGTCATTTCAGCTTAGGAAAGCTTTCACAGAAATGCTCTCCTTTTAGAAAGTGGGGGTAACTTGTATTTCAAATATTATAAAAACAAAAATTACATCTTTATTTTCACTAGCCCCTAAAGTTACAGTGACCAACTTTTTTTCCAATGAAAAGGAGGACAGCTGATTCTGGGTGGTGAGCACATAATGCGAGGCATAGATGATGTGATGTGGACTTGTACATCCGGAAACTGTCTAATTGTTACCAATCAATGTCACCCCAGTAAATTTAACAATAAAAAAAAAGAAAGGAAATCGATTGCAGAACCAAAAAAAGGAAAAGGAGGACATCTAGGAGGACACTTTTCGAGGGAGGACAGAACTTCCAAAAGGAGGACTGTCCTCTTTAAAGGAGGATGGTTGGTCACCTTACTGAAGTGCTAACAGGAAGGAGATTCCCAGGGCCGGGTTAAGGTGAAGGATATGAGACAAGTTGTTGGATAAATGGCAAAGGCCTGAGAAAACCTAGAGTAAGAGTGGAAATGAAGAAGGTTTGACCCAAATCCTCTCCCTCTGCCCACTTTCCCTCTGGAATGGGGCTGTTTTAGGAAAGAGAGTAGAGTGTGCTCTCACTCCTCATTTAGACTCTTATCTACTTGCAGAGAGAATCTTCTGTCAGGAAAGGGTGGGCCCAAGAGTGCACGGAAGTGCTCCCCGCAGCTTCTGCTCTTACAAAAGAGGGGAGTTGCTCATGAGCCCTCCGCTGCCCCTGTGGGGGGTTTGAGGAGGGGGCTGCTTTGGGCACCTCAGCGCACTGGGGGAGGATGGAGCCAGGGGCTCTTGAGAGAGTATGAGAGAGTGGAACATCTTTCCTCCTTACTTTGGTTTAGGGTGGTTTTTGCTGTTGGACTCTAATAAAAACCCTGGGAGTGGGTTGCCATGGTTATGCTGATTTTAACAGAAAATTAAGGCTAAGTGGCTTCCCTCAGGCCCTGCAGCTTTTAGTGGCTGTATTTGGATTTTTAACTTCTGCTCCTGGGAGACACTGCTCTGTGGGGGGGTAAGAATCACAGACAAGCGTGTCCTAGGGGAACATTAGAAGGTGGGTGAATTTAATTTGAAAGAATGCATACTTTATCAATAAACAAGAAGTAGAAAAGGGTTGGGGTCGAGTGAAAGAGCTGTAGAGTCAGATAGTTTCATCTGAATCGCAGCTTTGTCACTTACCACCTCTGTGACCTTAAGCGAATGACTTAACCAACATCTGGGAGAAATGGGACTATGCACTTCATGGAACAACAGTGTGCGCTCACAGGGTTAGCTGAGAAGATGTGTGGCCCATGCAACGCTCCCAGGGAATCTTGGTTCACCACGTCCTTTCACTCACGCTTTCTTAAGGAATCCTAGAGTAAAGCCTGGGACACCGGTGTCCGCGCCATCCTCATTTTTAAGAGAAAGTAACTGAAGCAGGAGCTCAAGGACTTCCGGTGTTGGCCTTGAAAACTGACATGTGCCTGCTTCTCTGACTTCATCTTCCTTTGCAGCCAGGCCCAGGCCTGCCTTCTACTGTCCCCTGATTTTATGACTCTTCTCTGTCTTTTCTCATCAGACCAGCTCCTTCTCTTTCTTGGGGTTTCCGATAAAGCCTCAAGAGCTTTTTCAAATCATCCCAATCAACTACCCGCATTACTAGCTACTCTCTATTTATTTTCTTGAAATGATTTACTATAATCTGAAATTATCTTATTTACTGTTTTTAAGCAACTCGTCCCAATCTGGCGTTACTGTGTTTACTGTCAGCCTCCTCCTATAGTCTCCAATCTAACCTAATTTGGGGGGCCTCCTGGAGTCTCTGGATAGAATGTGGGTTCTATGAATTTTGACAGAGAAAAGTTATGTCTTTATTTTTACTAACCCCTGACTGAAATTTAGCATTTCCTTCCATCGTGAATATAGACAACAAACCACAGCTGTATGAACTATACAAAGTGTACACTTGGTCACACACTACCATTTCACATATATCCTGAAAATATCATTTATACTGATTACTAATATGAAGTTACAGTATTTTTTTAAACCCACTGATAGATCTTGTTATTTAATGCAATAATAAAGAAACATGTTACTATATCACACTTTAAAAATATTTTGGTAACTACTTATTTCAATACATTTGGTTTCTTTTATAATCTTCTGTATTATTTTATGCACTTAAGAAGCATTAGCTGGGGATGTCAGGATGGCTCAACTGGTTGAACGCTGGCCTCGCAATCATGAGGTCCGGGCATTGAGTCCTGGCCCAGCCTGTGCAAACCCGTGTGCTGAACTGCGGCACAACTGGTAATCTCCAGGATGGCAGCGAAGGTTCTCACCTCCCATATGGGAGGCCCCCAGTTTGGTTTCCACTCTGCATGGCCCCACATCTACCTGTGTAGAGTGAAACCATGTCACAACTGGTGATGCACGACTATGGAGACTGCTCTGGGCCCTTCACCCCTACCCCCACCTTCTCTCAAACAATAAAATAAACCTTTTGGAGAAAAAAAGAAGTATTAGCTTGGGACACAATTCAACCCACAACAGTTCTCTTTCTCCATTTTCAAAGTCAGAAACGGGGATCAAGTTCCTCTCATGTTTCAAATCTCTACCTCTTCTGCCATCTTTTCTCTCTGACCAGTTTTTCTGCTGCCCTTCCTCTTCTGTTTTTAAGGGCACATGTGATTATATTGGACTCACCTGAATAATCCAGAATAATCTCCCTATAGGGATAATCTCCCTAATTGGAGTCCTTAATTTTGTTTGTAAAGTCATTTTTGCCATACCACATAACATATGCACAGGTTCCAAGGGTTAGAGCATGAACATCTTTGGGGGTAGGCATTATTGTGTCTACCATACTAGTGTTCACTGTAATGTTCTTTTCAACCACTTTTGTGATATCTTGGGGAAAAGAGAGGGTATAATATTATCTACCTTATCTAAATATATAGGTTTGTGGTGAGTTTCAAGTCAAATAAATAAACAATACAGAGGAAGCTGGGTGGCTCAGAGGGTTGAGTGCTTGCATTGCAGCCCTGGGGTACAAGGATTGATCCCCAGTCCTGGCCCTCTGTCCATGGGTACCCGTGTGTTCAACTGGAGTGTGCTTCTCACTCCAGTTCGGTTCCCGTGGGGGTAAGTGTCCTATGTGGCAGGTCCCTAGTTCAGCTCCTGCCCCGTGAGCCCCCCACCCCCCACCCTTGTGTGGAATGAAACTATGTTGAAAACAAATGATGTACAACTATGGAGACTGCTCTGGCCCTCTCCTTCTCTGTCTCTGTCTCTCTGTCAAAACAATAAAATAAATCTTAAAAAAACCCAAAACACTATGAAGTGATATTTAAATTAAAGTCATCATCCAAAAAAAAAGCACTAACTTAAGAAAGGGGTCCATAGATTTCACCATATTGCCAATAGGGCTCATGGCGCAAAAATGCTTACTTCCCTGTGTGGCCTAGAACAGTGTTTGACATAAGTAGGAGCCTGAGAAAAATGTTTTGAATGCATTAGGTAGATGAAGAGAGGTGGAGAAGGAAACAGTGTCCTACGCAGAAGAAAATGTTCAAAGCCTAGGAGCTCTTCCAGAAACAGAGAAACGGGGGTGTGGTTTGAGTTTTGAGAGCTGGGGGGAATGTTATCCTCTGACACTAACAGGAAAGGCTGGCTGAACTGCATCATGGGGCTGCGGGAAGCGAATGGGAGGTATCACATAGGGACAGGAATAATTATACTTCTGTTCTAAAAAATCTCTATGGCACTAAGAAGAGAGAAAAATGGAGAAAGCAAGTGTAGCTGCCAATGAAGAGACTGCTGTGGGTGGTTTGCACTGTGCTGGTGGCAGTGGCTGTGGTAAGAGTGGACTGATTCAAGAGCAGTTCTGGAGATGAAATAGGCACCATGGGAGGACTGATGAGAAGTACTGGTGAGGGAAAGAGGGACGCGCAGAACAGCTGCATTGTCCTGCCCCCGCTCCCGAGTGGCGGTGGTGGCTTCCTGAGGAGGGAACACGGTAGGAAGGAGCAGGGAGGTTTAGGGGCAGGTCCCAGGGCACCTGGAAGTGTAGCAAAAGTCTTCTTACTTTGTTTCCTGCGTGGCTTTGTTAGCATGCCTTGAAACTCAAATGGTGGTGTGAGAGCTGTAGTTTTAGTTCTGTCACTAACTTACCTCAGGCACTGTTCTCAACTTCTGCTCTCTCACGTGGACGATGGGGCTGTGGCTACTTGGCCCAGCATGCCTCCCATGCTGCGGTGCCTCCCCCTCCCACCCGCTTCCTTCAGGTCAAATCACAGACGTTGAAGCCTATCACTTGGCCAAAGGTAGTGCTTTTTCTTTAAGTCTTCAAAAATAGCTTGGGTCTCATATTAATTTGATGACAAAATTAAGAAACATTGAGGGGAAGCCGGGATGGCTCAGTGGGTTAAGCGCTTGCTTTGCAGCCCTGGGGGACTGAGGATCGAGTCCTGGCCCCAGCCTGTGCCGACCCATATACTGAACTGGGGTGTGTCCCCAGTTCGGTTCTCGCCAGGGCACACTTCCTATGCCAGAGGCCCCCAACCCAGTTCCCACCTTGTGCGGCCTCCCGCCCACCTGTGTGGAATGAAACCATGTGGAAAACTGATGGTATACAACTATGGAGACTGCTCTGGGCCCTCCCCCTTCTCTCTGTCTCTCTGTCAAAAACAATAAAATAAATCTTAAAAAAAGAAATTAAGGAATATTGTTATTAATAATAAAAGCTACTTCATATTGATCCCTCATTGTATGCCACATACTCTGTTGCGTTTTAATGTACATTGTTCCTTTTAATTCTCTGATAAAACTATGAAGTAGATACCCAATTTACAGGTAAGTAAACTGAGTCTTAGGTTTTCAGTAACTTCCTTGTAGTCACATAGTTGTAGGTAGTAGAATTTTGAACTCATGCATTCTATCTCTGGTATCCATATTCTTAAGCACAACATACTCCTGCCTTCTTGGATTAATCATTGTTTTGGTCCATGTATTCTTTGGAGTTAGCCTGACCCTGAAGACCTAGATTGAATTGGATGGTTCCCCTGTTTCATATTCTGTGCCAAGTCCCGCCCGCCCTGAGATGTCTGTGAATTCAGCATCAGAGGGTCTTTCATTGTTGTAATCTTTTGGTTAAAGCTCCCGCTTCTGTGGAATTATTTTGGTTTATGGACTTCCAGCCTAAAAATCTAGGAGGCAATAATTGAACAAAAAGCATTTATTTGGGATTTAAGGAATTACAATTTTGGAAGTATAGATTCAGGCAGAAGCCCAAAGAAAATGTCCGCCAAAGAAGGAGAGGGGCTCAGGCTATGTAAGGGAAAAGGAGAAGAAGATGAGGTCAGATGAATTTTAAAGAAGTTCATTGGTGTTAGATGAGGCTAGGTTAGATTTGTACTTCACAAGTGGAGATTCGGTCATCAGGCCAAAGGCTAGATTTGTACTTCATCAATCAGGTTAGTGATTGGGTCATCAGCAAGGTCCAATTTTGTCAGTCCTGACAAACATGCTATTCTCATTCTTGGATTGTGTGGGTGGTTCAGTCTAGTTTGAAAGATAAAGAAAGCATGACATTCAGGGCAGTGCCTCTGAAATGGCCACTGCGGCTCTATTCTAACACGACTGCACTCAGTCCCTTTCCACAGGCCTGCCCTGCACGTGCTCTCTCCCTGCTGTGTGCTCTGTGGGTCCAGCCATGGACCCAATGACTCTCCGTGATTTCTACTAAGCCTTTTACTCACACAGGCCTTCATGTTTGTAACACATTTTGCCAAAAGTCAAAAGCTGGAGAGTTTAGAGCATAGTAAAATATAAAACAGTAGAAAACATTGAATAATAATGACTCTCTCTTTCAAAAGTGTGCTTTTGCCACTGTATTCGTTAAGATTTAGGCTAAGCTGCTGACACAATAAGGCCCTCCCTTCAACTCGCCCCACTGAGAAACTACTGTGGTTTTCTCCCTCTCTCTTTTAGTCCGTAGATGAGAGCAGCCTAGGCTCAATGGCAGCCTTGCTTCCTACCATCGCTCGAACCAATGCTCTTCCCATCTTGCTACTTTGCTGTGTCTCATGTGTATGGTCAAAGGTGGGTCACACAACACCCACAAAAGCCCACTGAAAGGGAGAAGGGGAGGGAATGGAGTCCAAGGATTTCCTTCTAAGCCAGTGGTCGGCAAACCGCAGCTCGCGAGCCGCATGCGGCTCTTTGACGCCTTGGCTGCGGCTCTTCCATGAAATGTTTAGTGCAGGCACGGAATATTATTTATTAACTTGCCTTGTAAGAGACGAGTAAACATTTTTGAAACGCAAGCTTACAGAAAAGAGGCACATTTTTAGAAAGCAACAATAGCACGGATAGTCGCTCTCAAACATGTGTATCATTATCTCCGTCGAATTGCTGCCCGCAATTCGTGCCTAAAATTAAAAACAACAACATACAAACCTGACTTACCCTTACTTTCCAAGGAAATGCAAGGCCACTCTTCACATTAGTGGAGTATTTGTAGTTTTTTTTTTAAGGATACCTTTTATATTATTTAACTTGTTATATTTTTAAATAAATACTATCTTTATATAAGTATGATACCAAGTTTTATTTAATGTACCGTTAGTTAAACTAAGACATATTTAGCAAAGGCAAGCTCGAGAGTGTACTTTTAATCCTAATTATTTCCATAAAGATGTCTCTACTAAAGTACAGCTTAAGTTTAAAAAAATGGCTCTTTGAATAAACTTCAATTTTGTATTGTTTATATTTGGCTCTTTTGGATGACGAGTTTGTGGACCACTGTTCTAAGCAATTAAGTACAAACATCACTCCTCTTCTCCTTCCATTGGCAAGAACATAGTGTGTGATCATGCTGGCTGCAATGAAGTCTGGGAAATGTAGGTTTTAACAGGGCAGTCATGTGCCCAGCTTGAAATGTCACTAGGCAAGAAAGGGAGAACAGGTGTTTGAAGACAACTGGTGGTGTCTGATTCAAAGAGCGTCGTTTCCAGCTTCCTGCCCTTTGATTGATCTTTTGCTGGCTCTCCTTTCACTCTTTCCACGCTCCTTTAATCTCAGTTCTCTCCTTCTGCCTTCCTCTCCACCCCATTCTTACTTATTTCCAAAGCAGAACAATTGAGCCACCTTCCATTTTGCTCACACTGCTCTCCCATGTCTCAGGTTCTCACTTTCCTTCACAAATGACCTGTAAAGCTATTGTCCTGAACAAAGACATTTTATATTCAGATTGGGAGGTTAGCACTAGCTGTTGAGATATTTTTTCTCCTCTGCTACATGGTAAAAATAAAACAAGGGAAGCCGGGATGGCTCAGTGGGTTAAGTGCTCTCTTTGCAGCACCGGGGACCGAGGATCGAATCCCAGCCCCAACCCCTGCGGAACCATATGCTGAACTGGGAGCTCCCCCAGTTCAGTTCTCTCTCTGTATCTCTCTCTCTCTCTCTCTCTCTCTCTCTCTCTCTCTCTCTCTCTGTCAAAAATAAATAAATAAAAATATATTAAAAAAATAATAATAAAAAAATAAAACAAGACATCATTTTAAGACACCTTTTCCCCCAAAAAAAACCCTGAGTTAAGATACAAAAAAATCCATTTGTCTGCAATGTAAACATCCCAAATCAGAAATGACTTCATAAACTCTCAAGAAACACAGGCTGTTTGTTGCTTAAAATGAAACAATTTCACACTACAGTAAAGAATTAAAATCTGGACTCCTAAGAAAAAGTTTCAGAAGGGGCCCCTGCTAATTTTATTACTTAAAAAGTAAAACAATCTTCATGAGAGAGTTCTGCACTCTTCCCCATCTTCCTAGAAGACACCTGCCCTCCATTCAGCCAAACCACACCACAAGCATTTGAAGTTTCTGCTGGGACTGGTAGATGTCACTTCTGATTATATTTCACTGGGCAAAACAAGTTCTGTGGACAAATTCCAAATCAATGAAGCAGGAATCTTTACTCTTCCCATTGCAGAAGATTACAAGTAACCAAGCAAAGGATATAGATAGTACTAGGGGAGGGAATGAATACTGGTGCACAACATTTAATTTACTAGTCATCAGAGGTAGGCCTGGGAGTGAATATTGAACCCAGAACACAGAGATCCCTGAGCATTAGACCCTGTAATTGGGGCTTTGTTGGAAGGCCACAGAGAATCATGGAAGATTCTAAGCAAATTGATGTTATCATAGCCGTACCTTAGGAATGCCAGTTAAGAGCGTGACCTGCTGCTTTACCTTCTGAACTCACCATTGTGGGAGGAAGTGTGGTGAAGATGAATTAATAAATTGTTACAAAATAACATTTTATGCCTGCCTCTATCCCCAGCTAAATGGATAATGGGACAATTCTAAGCCACTGTGTTAAAATTCTCCAGAGAAACAGAACTACGCTCTTCTCCAAAGCACAAATCTGAGCACATGCTTCTCAGACAAAACTGTCTCAGTCGTGCCTCATTGCTTTCATACAAAGAGTGGGTGCGTTAGGCCGACTAAGCCCTGGCCCCAGCCTACTGCTCCAGCAGCGTCAGGCCCTCTGTTGGCTGGATCTCCAGCCTTACTTGCTACCCCAGCCTTGGAGCCTTAGGCCTTGTGAGGACGTGCCTCAGGGGCCACCTCTGAGGAGAGGCGCCCATTACTGCTCTACAGCCTATTCATCTACTAGGTTCCTATACATGATTTTACTCTTGAGGAAAAGGTTTTGTAGGTGGGATAAACTTTGCAGTGTACTTTTTTGGTAATATCAAACTGCTCATAGTTTACTGCATACATTTCTGTTTTATTGTTTTTATAGAAACCGTATTTAATGTGTTAATATTTTGAAACATTTGTCCCAGATCTATCCTTTATTTTAAAAATTAATTAATTAATTTTAATTGTTAAATTTATTGGGGTGACATTGGTTGGTAAAAATTATATAGGTTCCAGGTGTATAATTCTACATTACATTGTCTATGCATTGCATTATGTGCTCACCACCCAGAATCAGCTCACTTTCCATCACCATATATTTGATGCCCCTTCCTACTCCCCCACACTTTCCCCCCTTACCCTCAGGTAACCATTAAACTATTGACTGTGTCCACAAGTTTTTGTTTCTTTCAGTTTTATATTCCACCTATAAGTGAAGTCATATGTTTCTTGATTTTTTAATCTGGCTTATTTTGCTTAATAAGCTGATTCCAAGGTCCATCCATGTTGTTACAAATTGCTGTATTTCATTCTTTCTTATCGCTGAGTAGTATTCCATTGTGTAAATGTATCACAACTTCTTTATCCAGTCACCTATCAAAGAACACTGGCTGTTTCCAAGACTTGGTCACCATGAACAGTGCTGTGATGAACATTGGGGTACATGTATCTTTGTGAATTAAGGTTTTCAGGTTTTCTGGGTAGATACCCAGTAGAGGGATGGCTGGGTCATATGGTAATTCCATTCCTAATTTTTTGAAGAATCTCCATACTGCCTTCCACGGTGGTTGTAGCAGTTTACATTCCCACCAGCAGTGTATGAGGGTTCCTTTTTCTCCACAGCCTCTCCAGCACTTGTTATCCCTTGTCTTCTTGATTATAGCCATTCTAACAGGTGTGAGGTGGTATCTTATTGTGGTTTTAATTTGTATTTCCCTAGTTGCTAGTGATATTCAACATTTTTTCATGTATCTGTTGGCTGTTTGCATGTCTTCAGGGGAGAAGTGTCTGTTCAGGTCTTCTGCCCATTTTTTAATTGGATTGTTTGGTTTTTGTTGTTGAGTTGTATGAGTTCTTTATATATTTTAGATACTAACTCCTTATCAGAGGCATTGCTTGCAAATATATTCTCTCATTTGGTTGGTTTTTTTCCTTTGTTGATGGTTTCCTTTGCTGTGTAGAAGCTTTTTAGTTTGATATAGTCCCATTCATTTATTTGTGCTTTTTCTAAAAAAAAAAAAAGATTTATTTATTGTTTTTGACAGAGACAGAGAGAAGGGGGAGGGCCTAGAGCAGTCTCCATAGTTGTACACCATAACATGACATGATTTCATTTCTGCGAGGGCCGCATAGGGCAGGAACTGGGCCTGCGGCCTCCCACATGGGAGGCATGCCCCTAGAGCTGGGAGCTGAGATGGGGGGTGGGGGGTGGGGTGGGGTGAGAACCGAACTGGGGGGCTTCCACATGGGAGGCATGCCTCAGTTCAGCCTATGGGTCTGCATGGGCCAGGGCAGGGACTTGATCCTCGGTCCCCAGGGTTGCAAGGCAAGTGCCTAGCCTGCTGAGCCACCCTGGCTTCCCCCATTTATTTGTGCTTTTATTGCCCCTTTGCTTTGAGGTCAAGTTCATAAAATCTTCTTTGAACTCAAGGTCTATAAGTTTAGTATCGATGTTTTCTCCTATACTGCATACATTTCACACTTCTGTTTCTTTGCTATGTTGTGCCTTCCCCTGGGAATGCCCAATTTGTAGTGCCTGGGATTGACTCTTCCTTTGCTATGGACAGAATGTTTGTGTGTCCTCCAAATTCATATTCTGAAGTCATTATTCTCGATGTGATAGTATTAGAAGATGGGGCTTTTGGGAGATATTTATATTTAGATGAGGTCATGAGGGTGAGCCTCTATGATGGGATTACTGCCCTTTTAAGGAGAAGAACAGATCAGAACCCCTCTCTGTCTCTACCATGTGAGAATACAGGAAGGAAGCAGCTGAGTGCAAGTCAGGAATAGAACTTAGAACCTGCATTGGCCAGCACTGTGACCTTGGACTTCCCAGTTGCTAAAACTGTGAGAAATAAATGTCTGTTGTTGAAGCTACCCAGTCTATGGTATTTTATTATAGCAGCCTGAGATGACTAATACATTCTTCAAACCTGAGCACAAGAAACTCCGCTTCCAAGAAGCTGATTTGAACTGCAGGGTTGGTTAATGTAGTTTATCTGCTTTCCCCCTGACACCTACGCATGTAGCTATATTGGTATTTACTATATTAAATTGAAAGATTACTTGTTTATGTGTGTACTTTCACCATTAGGCTGTAAACTTTTTTTTGACAGGGAGAGAGAGACAGAGAGAGGGGGGAGGGCCCAGAGCAGTTTTCACAATTGCATGTCATTAGTTTTCGATACAGTTTCATTCCACAGGTAGGCGTGGGGCCACACAGGGCAGAAACCTGGGCTGGGGGCCTCCTGCATGGGGGGGCAGGTCCCCACAAGCTGGGGGGCCACCCACATGGGAAGGTCGCCCCCAGCAAGAATTGAACTGGGGGCACACCCCAGTTCAGCATATGGGTCTACATGGGCCGGGGCTGGGGTTGGGATTCAATCCTTGAGCCCTGGTGCTGCAAAGTGAGTGCTCAACCTGCTGAGCCATCCTGGTTTCCCCTGTAAACTCTTGATGACAAGGATCGTTTATTTATTCCCTTAGCACCTGGTGTAGTTGAAGCTCAAAACACTGTTTGTGTGTGTGTGTGTGTGAATGAAACCAGTCATCTGGAAAAGACCCCATTCTCTCATGTCTACCTTGCGCCCCACCCTTCAAGAAGCCTTCCATGACAATAATAGTCCTCAGTAATCTTCATCCAACCAACTAATGAAACTTCATAGAATGATGATATCCTGAATTTTTGTTACACAGCTGAGCATAAATTCAGCTTCCATCTTCATTTTCCTAGCCCTAAAAATTCTGATGAAGTCAATTTAAGAAAATTGAAACACTAAAAAATAAATTTAAAACATTAAAAAAGCTATTCATGTGAAAGTGTACACCTGGAACCTACAAAATTTTTATTAACTAATCTCACCCTGATAAATTTAACAATTAAAAAAATAAAAAAGGGGGGATGCCGGGATAGCTCAACAGGTTGAGTGCTTGCCTTGCAACTTCGAGGTTGGGGATTGAATCCCTGCCCCAGTCCCTGCACATTCATATGCTTAAGTGCCCCCAGCTCAGTTCCTGCCCCACGCGGCCCCACATCCACCTGTGTGAAATGAAACTATGTCACAACTAATGATGTGCAACTATGGAGACTGCTCTGGGCCTTCCTCCTTCTCTCCATCTCTCTCTTCCCTTCTCTCAAACAATAAAATAAATCTCAAAAACAAAGAAACAAACCTCAAAAACAAATCGTGCATAAGTAAAATGAAATAATACCTAATTAAAAAAAAGTTACACATAATTTTATTATCTTTGTAGTAGTACCATCCACTTTTTTTTTAGGTTAAATGATTTGTACTGTGTACACACAGTAGGCAAGATAGTGGGGCCCTGTGTATGTATGTGTATTTGTATGTGGATGCATCTATTATATTAATTCTCATATAAATACCTATTTTTTTTTTGTAGCTTTTGAGGGTTGGAAGTTTTACATCCACAAGTATTGGAGACAGAATTAGCTCCTAGGAAACACTTGGCAGTTGACCGACGGCCTGCAGACAACCTTTGTAGTATTATTTCACAGCCCAGCCTACTGAGGCTGCCTAGAAATCATGGCTCTGCTTGTCTATTAGCTCCAGTCCTACCTAAAAGAGGACTCAAGGGCCAGTTCATTCTAAAGCTTCTTTGTGTTTGATGGCTTAGGGAGCTAAAGAATCCTCAGGGGGAAGCCGGGATGGCTCAGTGGGTTAAGTGCTCACTTTGCAGACCCAGGGACCGGGGATCGAATCCCGGCCCAGGCCCATGCGGACCCATATGCTGAACTGGGGAGTGCCCCCAGTTCAGTTCTCTCTCTGTCTCTGTCTCTGTATCTCTCTCTCTCTGTCAAAAAAAAAAAAAAAAAAAAAAAAAGAATTAAAAAAAAAAGAATCCTCAGGTTTCTGAGGCCACCTACCTACTTTTCCCTAAGGGTAACATATAAAGTGACTCAGATGTCCATTTCTTATTGTGGGATTGTTCTAAAATAAGTTGACTAAAATGCTTACTCTTGATCACAAAAATATTTGATAAGTACATGACAAAAATTAATTATATAGCATGAAAATAGTGCTAAACTAGTAGTTTCTAAGAAACAACAATCAATGGTAACATAATGCTCATGGTAGCTAATGGTGACCCATACACAGAGATCTATGAAATATGTTGTAGTGTTTCAGTTATTTACTGCAGTATAATAAACACTCCAAACTGAGCAGCATAACCCAACAATCATTTATCATGGTCTGGGCTCAGGAGCAGTTCTCACTTGAAGTCTCTCACAAGATAACTTGTCAAATGGTGACTGGTGCTGTCTGCTCTCTAGGACTTCCCTTGGACCTGAGGATCAGAACTCCTGTATGTTGCCTTTCCATTGTCCCTTGGGCTGCCCCATACCATGGCAGCAGGGTTGAAGAGCAAGCGTCCTGAGAGAGAGGCAGGCTAAAATATCTTTTATAGCCTCACCTTGGATATCAGTTTCACTAGGCCCAGCCCATCTTCAAGGGCAAGGAGATTAGATTCCACTTCTTGATGTGAGGAGTGTCAAAGAATTTATAGACATATTTAAAAACTCATGTAGAAATTCTGTAAATTTTATGATTCTCCCAAAGAACTGTCCTTCCTCAGTTCACTCCTCACAGTGGACTCATTTTCTGAAATGTCCTGGGACACTCAGAGATCTTCAGCACACTTTGACTTCTCAGAGGCTCCCATATTAGGTACATTACCTTCTAGACAAACAGCTCTATGATGCCATCTATCTCCTGGATTTTGTCACTGCCTTTCAAAGTTCTTGTTGGCTCTGAAAGTGCTTTGTGGGTCTTACCATGACTCCCTCTTAGCAGCTCCCAAGGACAAACTCTATGAGGAGGCTGGATGAGTTTTTCTCTGTCATGGCTTTCTGTCCCTAGATCAGTCAGATGGGGTGGCTGAGATAAAATGGAAGGTTCTGCTTCGGTAGATAGGTGGGAGTAACTGGAAAGAGGACAGCCATTAGAGAAGTAAAGAGAAAGTGAATCATCCTTTGGGCCAATAACACTCAGCATTTATTGAGCTCTACCAGCCTTAAGTGGTAGGCACTATTTTTATCCTCACTGTATAGATAAGAACACAATGATCAGAGTGGTCAAGTGACTTTCCCAGATTGCACAGCTACTAGCAGAGGGAGCCTGGATTTGAACTCAGGTATGTCTGACTCAAAAGGCAGCATAGTGGTTATGAGTTCAAACACTGGCGTCAGACTGCTTGAACTTGAATCCTTGCTTTGCGTGATGTTTGACAATTAACCTCTTTTGTGTTTCAGTTCTCTCATTGGCTGTATGGAATAATCAATCTGTCTATCAGTTGATTAATGCAGTAAGACTTTTCGCATTAAATTGAATGAGATATTTAAGGTGTTCAGCACTCAACAAATGTTAATTAGTCCTCCTCCTTTACTACTTATGTTTGCTGGGGATGGTGATTTATGAAAAGAAGAATACACTAAAGATTCAGCAGTCAGAGGAAGTAGAGGATGAGGAGTCTGCCGTAAACCCACTGTCAGACCTCAGGATTCAGCCACTCACTTCAGTTTCCAGTGATTCTTGAGTTCCCATTGGCAAAGTGAACACAAGACTAAGATTTTGTGACAATGAACAGAGGACCCGGAACACTCCTGAACTATAGTATTCCATTCTTTTCTTTAGTTCCAGATCCAACTGAATTTGCCAACTACATATCAAACCAAGTACAAATACTATGTAATGGAAATTGATTCGGGAACTCAGAGTCAGAAGGACTAGCAGGTGACAAGCCCTCTCTCCATCTCTCCATCCCCTTGCTGGGCTTCAGAGCCTTGTCCAAGTCACAGAATGGCCAGATGCTGGTCTCTCCTTTTTGGGTTAAATTGTAAAGAGTGAGCATATGATTTTCTGAAATGGGTTTACACTGCAGCGAAGCTGTGCAATCTGTGACAAGTTCTCCTCTGTTGTCTCTGTAACCTAGAGCGTTACTCTACGTTACACAGCGTTGGGCTGGAAAGGGCCTGATGCAGAGTCTAGCAGGTGGGGTGGCCTTCCCCTTTCCATTGATGTTGCTCATCTTTGGATCAGCTCTGTCTTCCAAACCCAAAGAAGCTGGAGGGTTTTTCCACAGACCCCAAGTTGTCAGTGTGTGTGGTTCGGCCCCTCCCAGGCAGGCTGATTTGTGAATGTGCTGAACTAGTGTACTAGGCGGCCTGACCACAGAGCTGTGTTTTGTTTCTCTACCGGATACACCTGCCTCCAAAGCAGAGTTCAGTCACCCAGCAGGCTCGGGTTTGTCTTACTTTTGAAAGATCGCACCCTCCAGATATACCAGAGGGTACAACTGTATGCACTGAGAACCTGCAGAAACTAAAACGTAGCGAAATTCATTTTCTTTTCTTTTGGGAGCAAGGAACAATTGTATAAAAGTGTTTTCTTATCCACATGAACATTCTCCACTTTCACA
This sequence comes from Craseonycteris thonglongyai, assembly GCA_004027555.1. Taxonomy (NCBI): domain Eukaryota; kingdom Metazoa; phylum Chordata; class Mammalia; order Chiroptera; family Craseonycteridae; genus Craseonycteris; species Craseonycteris thonglongyai. The sequence goes on from PVKE010015690.1 coordinate 19,585, forward strand.
TCAGTCATTAGTTCCTGAAGTGGACCAACCAGGATGATTTTAGAGATATGGGGACACAGCATTAAAGAGCAGTGAGTCAAAGACTGAGAGAGTTAGTCCCTTTTTAATTTTTTTCAATCTTTCTGGTTTTGTCAAGAAAAAAAATTTCATTTGAAGCTACTTCTTTAACATCTATGACTTGCTAATTTCCCTTAAAACACACACACATATACACAACAAAATAAATGCAGACATTGTATTTGAAATTTTTAGTTATAATATCTACTTAAATGTTATATAATATTGTCTAGATAACATTTGATAGTATTGTTTTGTTTTTATTGTGATTATCTTTAGGATTATCTAATTTATGGCAAGGGATAGCAATTTACCATTTATTTTAGAGATATTATGTTTCTTTTTAAAATAAATATATT
>PVKE010015690.1:25000-33083 GCA_004027555.1 Craseonycteris thonglongyai
TCCCGGGGTGCCAATCCTACTTTGTGGTTTTTCAGCTTTTGCGGAAGGTTCTGGTCCCCATTAACTCCGAAAAACGAGGGGTCACTGTATTTAAATACGTGTGATTTTCCCTTTCCTGGAACATTCCTTTGTTTTGACATATGTATACAAATTATTATTTTTTATATGAATGGCCTCTATGTTCATTCATACTGTTCTGCAAGATCAAAGAGGAAAATAATGTTCAAAGCACTGTTCTGGAACACTGAATATCATCAAACATTAAACAATATTGTATCAACATTCCTTTTGTTATTATCTCTTAATTTCTGCCTCTTCAGAGAGGCAGTTCATCTTTGTTTTCATTTAGTAGTGAAATATTTTGTAACAGCATCAGAAAAGCCCCATTAAAAGCCAATGACCACTTTTTTGGACATAAGACAAATGTGAGTTCTCTTTGGCGTAAAGTGGCTGCTAACAGATCTTTTAACATATTTCTTTCTCTCTCAGCTATGTATGGGTATCTGACAGCTCCAACTCCCTCAACACTAAGCCGATTTGTTAGATAGAGAAAATCCTCAGAAATGGAGAATTTGTCTAAGATGTAAGTTTAAATGCCACGGGTGGTGGGCAGGGTTGGGGGGACAGGCTGAGGTCCCAGATGTCTACATTCAGTCTATAAAAGAATTTGTCCTCTCCCCTTGGTCAATCTCTTTCTATAGAACGAGTGATTGAATATCATTCTCCAGAAAGGAGTCAGAAAAGATACAGAAGAGGAACACTGATGAGGCACAGAGAGTGACCCGCAAGGCGATCTGTAGCTCTACAGAGCTTGCATTTGTGCTGGCATGGAGCACGGTGGGGTTGGAGGTGAGGTAGAGAGCTGTAGGGGATGGTGGTTGTCCTGAGAGAGACAGGGATGTGTGGTTTTCAGAAGGTTTCTTGATTTCATCGTGCATTTCGGAGATGGTATGTGTCTCCATGATATTGGGGACCCGGTTTCCTTCCATCTCTTTTCTCTGCTATTCTCAATTTGTTGCTTCCCTCTGGTGAGATCAGATGCTGAGTTGGAAGTAGACGAATGTTTCACTCATCGTCCTTTACCAATGGTGCTAATGGGTGGCTTTGTTAATGAGAACACAGATGCCTGTAAGAGTTGAGGTAAGAACAGAAGACAAATGTGATGAAGTACTAGCACAGTTAGCAGTTGAAAATTCAATGCATCAACAAGTTCTCTGAGGTAAGTCTCTTGCCTGCCTTGCATTGATAAAGAACAGAAATGCAGCCCTCAGGGCCATGAACAACAGCTCACCATCACTGTGACCCTGGCCTGGTTGGGAGGAAATGAAACCAATGTGGGCAAAGTCACGTCCTTTCTGTGTCTGTTATTCCTGAGGAACCCTGGGCAGGAAGCAAAGGGTTATGAGTGTTAGGCTAGAATATTAGGGAAAGAGGAAACAATGTCTGGAGTGGGGTCAGGCATATGTCAAAATTTAACGATTTCCTTTTGCTTTTGGCTCTTTCACCTCACTTTTTATTTTTAAGTCAAGTTTCCAAGTAGAAAGGGCAATATTTGTCAAGTACTACAATTTAAGCTGATTGGGTTCTGAATATGAAGGCCTTTTTTATACTCAAACAGTAATTTAAAATAACAACAACAACATGTTTTAGCGCTAACTTATAGGTTCTTTAATTAATGCTATGATAACCCTCTGAGAGAGTGATTGTTATCCTTTTAAAGATGGGGAAAGTGAAACTCAGAGAGAAAAATGGCTTGCCTAAGGTCATATAGCTGGTAAGTGGCAGAGTCTAGGGTTTTCTTTTTATACCATATTGTTGCCATAATTCTCAGGTATGAGCAATCACTTCAGATAAATGTTAGGTTTCTATTCCCAGAAGTCCTTTGGGCTGAGTGTGATAAGTCCACTCTACTCAAAGGTGTGTTGTGAGACTCTGCAGAAATTTCAGCTCTTTCTCTCTCCCACTGCATCCAACATAGAAACAGCTGAATTTCTTTACCATCATTTAGAAGTGATAAAAATTTCCAAAGGGAGGGATGCCGGGATAGCTCAGCACAGTTGAGCACTTGCCTTGCAACCGTGAGGTCCAGGAATCGAATCCTGAGCCAGGCTTGGGTGAACCCTTATGCTGAACTGCAGTGCAACTGGTAACCACTGGGATGGCTCAGCACTGAAGGTTCTTGCCTCCCATGCAGGGGTCCCTGGTTCACTTCTCGCCCCACATCCACTTGTATGGAATGAAAGCATATCACAACTAACAATGTGCCACTGTGGCGATGGCTGTGGGCTTTCCCCCTTCTCCCCTATTCTCTCACCTTCTCTCAAGCAGTAAAATAAATCTTAAAAAAAATTTATTTTTCAGGGGAAGCCAGGATGGCTCAGTGGGTTAAGCTCTCACTTTGCAGCTCCAGGGACTGAGGATCAAATCCTGGCCCCAGCCCGAGTGGACCCATATGCTGAACTGGGGAGTACCCCCAGTTCGGTTCTTACCAGGTGAGATCCCAGCCCAGTTCCTGCCCTGTGCAGCCCCGCGCCCACCTGTGGAATGAAACTATGTGGACAAACCAATGATGTGCAACTATGGAGACTATTCTGGGCCCTCCCCCTTCTCTCTGTCTCTATCTCTGTATCTCTCTCTCTCTGTCAAAAACAATAAAAATAAATCTTTAAAAAAAATTTTTATTTTTTAAAGGGAATTTTATTCCTGAGGTGGAGTTGACAGCCTTTATTCATAAGGGTTGCATTCTGAAATGTTCTGTTTTGGTGGGAGGGAGACATTCTTAGAAACTGAAGACAAAGAAAAGGGAAGAAGTGAGAGAGAGCTAAGGGAGGATGCTCACATTGTATTGGGAGTCTTCACTCTTCTCCCTCTTTTTCTTTAGCTTCATGGGTCTCTACGTTCCTTCTCAGGAGAAACCGGGGCCACTTCCTTTTAAATCAAACAGACCTTAGGTTAAATCCCAGCTCTGGTGAGAATTCTTTTTTTAAAAAATATTTATTTTTTTGTTTTTGTTTTTGACAGAGACAGAGGGAGACAGAGAGAAGTGGGAGGGCCAGGGCAGCCTCTACAGTTGTACATCATCAGTTTCAACATGGTTTCATTCCACACAGGTGGACAGGGAGCTATGCAGGACAGGAACAGGGCTGGGGTCTCCCGTATGGGCAGCACATCCCAGTTCAGCATATGGGTTTGCATGGGCCGGGACCAGGACTGGGACTTGATCCTTGGACCTTGGGGCTGCAAAGCAAGTGCTCAATCCTGTGAGCCATCCTGGCCTCCCCTGGTGAGAATTCTTGAGGAAGCTATATAACCCCTCTGGGCCTCAGTTTCCTCATTTATAAAATGGGGGTAATATTATTACCTTTCTCATTGAGTTATTGGGGAGATGGAATGAAATAATGCAAATGTTTTTCCGTGTGATACGCATAGCACTTGGATAGCAAGATAATTTTTTGGTGATACAGACATTTTCTAATGTAATACTTATGCTATACAAGGGGGAACACTCAAAAACCCTGACTTATCTTCTGGAGGGCGGGCCCCTTGCAGTACCAGCTTCCTCGCGAGGTGAGGGTTCTAGGATCCCACCTGCATCAGTGCACCAGCTGGCGTTGTTGTGCGAGGCTGCTTTCGGCTTCAGTGAATCTATTTGGAGACTCTTTCAACACGTCTGCCCATTTCATGACAGGTGATTTACACAAACAACATGCGGCCTGACAACACACCTGCCCACACCGTGCTGAGTGCTCAGCAGTTATTGACCGAAAAACGGTATAACCACCATGCCCCCCGCCTCACGCAGAGTGACGTGTTTTTTGGTTTTCCTGGATGAGAAAAGTCCACAAAGGTCAATGTGTCGCTGATGTGGAAGAGGCAGTGCTAAAGGCATCAGACTTGATGGCCAAAAACCGTTTTGAGCCGTGAAACGCATCTCAGTAGGTGGATTGCAGCAAATGCAGAGTGCTGTGAGGGGACTGAAGTTTAAACATGTAAGAATAAATACATCTTTTTTATAAATAAGTTCTGCGCTTTGGTGAGAAATCCATTTTAAAGTCTATTGTAATGAAGTGTTAGACACGTGCTATGGAGATGACAAATGGTGGACTAGAAGGAGGCACGACTATTGTCAGGGCGCCCCAATCTGCTGTGCAGGACAGCAGAGACCCAGCCTCCCCCGCTCCAGGAAGCGTGTCCTTCCCCTCTCCAGGCGGAGAGGCTCTGCACAAAGAAAAGCAGACTCCTGTTGGACAGGAACCTGCAGCGAGCCATCTTGTGAAGAGTTCCTGGGATTTTGTCTCCCTCTCGTGGTCATGGGCTGTCCCGATGTCCTCAACACAAGTCAAAGTAGCCCCACTGTGAACTATCACCAGCACCTGTGCCCCTTCCTCACCTCTGCTTCCCTGCCTCGGCACCGCCTTGCCCGCCCCCTGGCCTTGGCTTCCCTTCCCTGCAGCCTAGTCACAGCACCTCCTCCTCCCCCAACTCCTTACACACCAGCAGAGGATGTGCTGACTTTCAGGTGTGAAACAGCAAGGAGCCTGGCTTTCCAAGGAGACATTTATTTTAAAAGAGGAACAGGATTACAATTCAAATGAAGTCATGCTGGCAGGTAATGAGGTGGCTGTGTTTTTGTGATGGGGACCTTCCTCACTCCTACCTTTCTCTATGGAATTGACCCTTCTCTTTCACTAGGTCTCTCTACGAAATCCTTGTATTTCTTTCCAGGAAATTCTGTAAGGAACTTTCAGAATACTTCCAGTGTTAGTGTTAGATTCTTTTACATGAGAATGAAAACCCAAAATAGTACACTTAAAAAAGATAAAAATGTATCTCTTATGTAAACATGCAACCCAGGATTGGTATGGTGACTCTGATCACCAGGTTCTTTCTATTTTGCCCACCCTCTTCAACATGTGGCTTTTGTTTTGTGGTCCAAGATGGCCACTCCAGCCTCAGACCTTAGGTCAGCATCCTGGTCACTGGTCAGGAGGCAAGGGCCAGAGAAGGCTACGTTCTAGACCTATGGAGCATTCTCCACTTTCCTTTACATCCTGTTGACCAGAACTTAGACATGAGTTCATTATAGGGCATACTTTCTTCTCTTATCTGAGCAGCTATGTGCCCTGCTAACATTCGGTATTTTATTACTGAATGATGGGAGAATGTATTTTGGAGACCATTAGTATCTCCTCCACCAAGATACTGCTGGGATTGAGAGGAACGTTCTCACGCAAGTAGGATGGGCTTCCAGGAATAAGCCAGGCTCTCACATGTCTCTTCTGCCATCATGAAAATGCCGCTGGTGCAAGGAAATAATGCTTTAGACCTGCAGTCAGGATGCTGAGGTTCTAATTCTGTTCTGCTGCTGTCCGATGCCATGGCCTTGACAGAGAGCTCTAACATCCCAGTCCTCCGTCTCTCCAAAATAAGTTCACTTAATTTGATTTCTAAGGTCCCTTCCTGCTCTAACATCATGACTCTATATAACACTGTCTTGGCATCTAAAATTAAGCAGTTAAATAGAAAATGAATATATTCTTTTTCCTTTCCAATAAGTGCTATAGATAACTAAGAATAGATAGACTTTTAACCTTGTCATCACTTAGCAGGACTCCTTCCTACAGGAACTGGCTTGCAAGAGATGAAGTTGTCCCAGAGACTGACATTATTTTTTCATGACCTTTGGAAGCAGGAGAAAGCTGGGAGTGAAGAAGGTAAACAGTCATTTTTTGCAGACAACATGATCCTTTATATAGAAAACCCTAAAGACTCCACCAGAAAACTGTTAGAAATAATAAATGAATACAGTAAAGTCGCAGGATACAAAATCAATGTACAAAAATCTACAGCATTTTTATATACAAACAACGATACTTCAGAAAAAGAAATGAGAAAAATGATACCATTTGCGATCAAAACAAAAAGAATAAAATATTTAGGAATAAACTTAACAAAGAACATGAAGGACTTATACACAGAAAACTATAAGACACTATTAAAAGAAATTGAAGCAGATACAAAGAAATGGAAGGATATTCCATGTTCATGGATTGGAAAAATCAACATAGTTAAAATGCCCATATTACCCAAAGCAATATACAGATTTAATGCAATTCCCATCAAAATCCCACAGACATTCTTTCAAGAAATAGATTTAAAAAATTATCTTTGTATCTCTCTCTCTCTCTCTCTCTCTCTGTCAAAAACAATAAAAAAAAGAAATTCTTTTAGAAAAGTTATCAGATGCATATGGAACCACAAAAGATCCTGAATTGCTAAAGCAATCCTCCAAAAAAAAAAAATAAGGCTGGAGGCATCACGCTCCCTGACTTCAGTCTATACTACAAAGTGTCAATAATCAAAACAGCTTGGTAGTGGCAGAGAAACAAACAGACTAATGGAACAGAATCGAAAGCCCAGAAATAAACCCACAAATATATGGACAGATAATCTTTGACAAAGGAGCAAAAAATATATAGTAGGGAAAAGAAAGCCTCTTCAGTAAATGGTGCTGGGAAAATTGGAAAACCACATGCAAAAGAATGAATCTGGACTGTGAACTGTCACCACATACCAAAATTAACTCAAAGTGGATTGACCTCCACATAAGATCCAAAACTATAAAGTGTATAGAAGAAAGCATGGATACTAAACTTATAGGCCTTGGGTTCAGAGAGCACTTTATGAGCTTGACCCCAAAGGCAAGGGAAGTAAAAGCAAAAATAAATGAATGGGACTATATCAAACTAAAAAGCTTCTGCACAGCAAAGGACACCATCAACAAAGTAAAAAGAAAACCAGTTGAATTGGAGAAAATATTTGCAAACAATGCCTCTGATAAGGGGCTAATATCTAAAACGTATAAAGAAGTCATACAACTCAACAACAAAAACACAAACGATCCAATTGATGACTGGATAAAGAAGTTGTGGTACATTTACACAATGGAATACTACTCAGCAATAAGAAAAGATGAAATACAGCAATTTGTGACAACATGGATAGACCTTGAAAACATCTTATTAAGCAAAATAAATCAGAATAAAAGAATCAAGAAACATATGACCTCACTTATAGGTGGAATATAAAACTGAAAGGAACAAAGAAACAAAGACTCATGGACACAGTCAGTAGTTCAGTGGTTACCTGAGGGTAAGGGGGGAGGTGGGTGGGAGAGCTGGGGGAGGGGGAGTAGGGAGGGGCCATCAAATATATGATGATGGAAAGTGAGCTGATTCTGGTGGTGAGCACATAATGTAATGCACAGACAATGTGATGGAGATTTGTACACTTGGAAAATATGTAATTATTATCAACCAATGTCACCCCAATAAATTTAACAATAAAAAAAAAGAAGAAAGAAACCTAGTGGTTGTAAAGCCTCTATTCATTTCTGGTAGTTGTGGCTGCAACTCCCCCATCTCAAAACGTTGCTGCAGGAAGCCTATGCAGCCAATTGATAAAGAGGGCATCTGCTGTGAACACTTTGATCTTGAGGAAATGGGGATCCCAAAGGCACCTGGATGAGCCACAGACCAGAAAGGAGAACTTCTGGTGTTCTTTTCAGTTGCTAACACATACTGTGTTTGAAAAAAACACCTCATACTCCCACCAAGAAGCTGCCATTGCTCAACCTTTTTTTTTTTTTTTTTTACAATGAGCCAACAAACAGTAGTATCTGAGCCTTAAAAAGTGGCTAATCTGCAAAAAAAAAAAAAAAGAAAAGAAAAGAAAAAAAAAGCCATCTTGCCTGCTTTTTGGGGCCAGATAATGAACGAGTTTGGCTATGAGAGTTTTACTTTTCTGTTCTATGTGACATAGTGGATGAACTCTATGGTCAGGAAGTGGACAAAAAGGGCATGCAACCAGGAAAAGAGACACCAGCCTGCATGCCTGTTGTGCCTTAGCCCCCCAGCACCCCCAGCTTCCCCACCCACAGCCCCACAGACCCACAGCCTGCAACCTCCCAAACCCTTAGCTCCCTCAGCCCCCAGCCCCTCAGCCCCAACCCTTCAGCCCCCCAGCCTCCCAGCCTCCAGCTTCCCAAACCCTCAATTCCCTCAGCCCTGAGCACCAGCCCTTC
>PVKE010015691.1:0-33084 GCA_004027555.1 Craseonycteris thonglongyai
AAAAAAAAAAAAAAAAAAAAAAAAGAAATGGAGAAAAATTAGTCCCATTGCAAGAAGGAATCTTTCCTCTGGACGAGAAGCTGTAGATGTGTGTGGGAGGAGCCCTGCTAGAGAGCATCTCATGAAAATAGGTTAGAAGTAGTGACCTTACTGAACTTAGTAAAGAGGCATTATTTGTGGGAAGGTGGCTTGGGGATCAACTTGGCTTTCACTCATTTATTCATTCAATAAATACTTTATTTATTGGGCATCTACTCTGTGAATGGCCCTGCATTGGCAATGGGTTGTAGTGAAGAACAAGACACAATTTCTACCTTCATGTAGTTTACAACTAACAGATTCGCAAATAGGTATTGAGCACATCTTGTGTGTAGAGCATTGAGATGTTCTGGGTGTGGTGTGCAGATGAATAGACAGTGTCCTGTTTGCAACCAGTTTTCAGTTTAATGGTAAAGTTGAATCTGAACATCAATTATTATTCCAGACTGTGTGTGATTAGGGCTATAACAGAGTGACAGGTGGAGGAGTCTGTACAATTCTTTTAATCCATTCTTGTATTAACTTTTTTACTTTTCTAGAGCTTTGTTCTGGGAAATATTCGTTTTATAAATACTAATTTCGGGGAAGCCAAGATGGCTCAGCGGGTTAAGCGCTCACTTTGCAGCCCTGGGGACCGAGGATCGAATCCCGGCCCCGGCCTGTGTGGACTCGCACGCTGAACTGAGGTGTGCTTCCCAATACTGGAGGCCCCCAGTTCAGTTCATGGCCCCCAGTTGGGCCCCTGGCTTGAGGGAGCGTACCTCCCATGCAGGAGGTCCCCAGCCCAGTTCTTGCCCTATGTGGCCTCTGCCCACTCGTGCAGAAAAAAACCATGTTGAAAACTGATGGTGCACAACTATGGAGATTGCTCTGGGCCCTCCCCCTTCTTTCTGTCTCTCTTTGCCTCTGTCTCTCTCTGTCTCTGTCAAAAACAATAAAATAAATCTTTAAAAAAATACAAATTTTTTCAAAAAGAAGCTGTAGGAAGCTATGGGAAGAATATGTCTTTAGTGTTTGTCTTACATTAGACATAGCTCCACTGTCTTCTGGAAATTCTTACTGTCCTGTGAGGAGGATTCCTGAGGTCTCCTTTGGCCTATGAACATGCATACAGAGCTGGCTTACTCATGGTGCTGGCTTTGCATGAGCCAGGGATTGCAGGCTGCTGAGAGCCCCTGATTGGAAGCTGGGAGGACAAGGCCATGTAACAACTCATTGAGCTTTGGGGCTCCTGCATTGCCTCCAGGACCCCAGGGTCTGAAGCCACTGCTTATGTGCCAACTTCTCTTGTCCTGCCCACTTACCCACAAGGCTGTGACCAAGTTCTCCAACAATTCCTAGAATGTCACCGGAATGCCATTTCTGAAACGAATGCATTTATTTACTGGATTTCTCTAGTGCAAAGAGGCAGGTTATTAGCTAGTCTTGAGTCATTGTACATATACTGTCACTGTAATCAGAAAAGCTATGACAAAGCTAAGTGTTTCTAACATCCTTATCAGTCACATTTTCATTTGTTGTTCCATTCAATATTACAGTGTTTCTGGAAATGTATGTATAGGTACTCAGCCAGCTATTTAGGAGTCCAGAAGTGGGTTTATTTAAATTATTACTCTATGAAGGGTGGTTTGTAATTTCAAATATATGTTTGTCCCTTAAATCCTTAACCTTTAGCCAACTTTATGTTTGTCATGATTTATTTTCTATATATGATTTTGACCTTCTCTTGGCAGATGGCTTCAATATTATCTTCATTGAGAATGATTCTGACACTAGCTAGAGAGATAAAATTGTGTTCTGTTTATGCAATAGAGAAAGCCAGAGAACTTTTTAAAGCCGTCATCATATATCACTGTCAGTATTTTGAACCACTAAATTGTTATTAAAAATTCAGGGACAATAATCCATTTTGAGAATACCATGAGAGAAGCAAATACTATAATGACTGATTGACATTTCAGGAATAACCTTATTCAAGAGATGCTGATTTCTCTGCAGCCCATTTCCTTGGATAAGTGTCTACTATATAAATAAGTTTGGTTTCCAACCCTTTCCCAGCATTTGCTTTTGATGAGGGACTCTTGATATTAAAAGAGAAAATCCTCTGAAATGAAATTTGCTCTTGTTCTGTATGATTCTATAGCCAAATAATAGTAATTAAATAGCCTGCTTCATGGCTGAAATAAATAACTTTCTTCACCAGCAAAGAGTTCTGTATCACATGGCTTCCGCCATTTTTCTAGAAACAAAGTACCATAATAAGCACCTAAATTTCCTTGTGTACTTGTTTTGGAGTAATGAGTTGTAATGACAAAATTACTAGATGGATAGTTAGGAGATGGAAGAGTTCTGGTTCCAACTCGGTCATGACAGAGGTGTCAACGTGACCTTGAACAGTGGATGTAATTTCTTATAACTGTAGTTGGTTTGGGGGTTTATTTCTTTGCTGTTTTGTTTTTTGATCAAGATGTTTAGGTGTGTTCTAGCTCTGGTAGGCTATCCAATGATGCCTAGGTAAAAATGTAAGAGAAGACTTCATTGACACTCTTTCTCTGCACTCTAGAAAGATAACTTTATTTATTTTTACAGTGAAGAGTAGAAAATTGACCTTCCAATCCCATTGTTTTCAAATGTCTTCATCCTGTGAACCATTTTGGCAGGACAAAGGGCCATATACATGTTTCGTCCTTTAATTTTCACTTATCACTACAAAGGGAAAGAAAAAAAAATGGGTTTATTCATGGAAAATATATTGCTTCTTTCAATTAGATGCTAATGAGAATAATTATGAGCAAACTGTTAATGCTTTTATTTTTTTGTACCAGAAAACATAGATTCCAGTATCATAAGAGGATTTGTAACAATAATATGCATTTATGTAGGGTCCAAGTTTATAAAACATTTGCATTAAAAAAAAAACCTCAGTTGACCCTCACAAAACAGAGTATTATCTTTTCCATTTGATAGATGAGAAAATTGATGCTGGGTTATGAGGGGTAGAACCAGATCACAATCCCTGTCTTCCATTTCTTAATTCAGTTTGCTTTGCATTAAGCTATGATGCCTCCATAACCTCATAGCAGGATAATATAAACCATGAATTATTGAGTACCTTCAACATTATTTTAGCTGGGATGATACTCTTCATAAGAACATGTGCATTTGAAAAAGAACCATTGGGAAAGGACAGTGTTAACACTGAAGGGATAATTGTAATCATGAAGAGCACCTAATATTTGTGTAGAAATATACCATATACTAAATACTTATTTCAGGGGATCCATGAAACAGCAATTCAATGTGGTCCCTATTATCCTTTGGTTATAGATGTGGGAACCTGTACTAAGAGGCTGAATGAAAGCCTGACACAACCGGCATATAGCAGGGCCAGGGCCAGGCCTGTTTGTGATGGTGACAGCAGATGATAGTACATATGTTTAGACACCATTGGGAGACATATTTTGGCTCTTGACCAGTCATCACTCTTTTATGGAGAACAGAGGGATGCATAAGAGTTAGCCAATATAAAATACTGGTGAAAAAATATGGACTCTGGAGTAAAATAGAATTCTATTTTTTGCTGACCTGTTAATTTAGGCTAATGGATAACAGCGCTTACCTGTAGCCCCCAAGGACACCTGAAAGAGGGGGGCGTCTCTCTACAATGGGCTTCCTTTCTTGTCTCCTCCCAGATTGCAAATGGAATTAAATTCTGATCCTAGCTCTTGATCTACTCCCTTACTTTCCAGTGGAATGGATTTTCCCTTTATAGTTGTCAAAGCAAAAGTCACAAACATTTGTCACTTACACAGCATTTTTTTTTTAAACATCTGGAACACATTTATATTAGAAATGATAAAGTATCAGTTGTGGGGCCTGCCCCTGCCCCCCCCCATCTCCTCTTCAGCCATAATTATTGTGGCTCAGTCAAGATGAGTCTAGAACCTGACTTGCAGAGCTTGTGTGAAGGCTGGGACTGTGATGGGCTGACCAGACTTTTACAGATCCCAGACACTCACCAAGCTCAGTGTTTTGAGTCACCTTCAGGTGTGCTGCATAATTAAAAGGTTCCGGGGGAAGCCAGGATGGCTCAGTGGGTTGAGTGCTCGCTTTGCTGCCTCCAGGGACTGAGGATCAAGTCCTGGCCCCAGCCCGTGTGGACCCATATGCTGAACTTGGGTGTGCTTCTCATGTGGGAGGCTCTCAGTGTGGTTCTCCCCCCCCCCTGCCCCCCGGTTCAGTCCCTGGCTCGAGGGGGCATGCTTCCCATGCGGGAGGCCCCCAGCCCAGTTCCTGCCCACCTATGTGGAGTGAGACCATGTCGAGGGCTGATGATGTGCAACTATGGAGACTGCTCTGGGCCCTCCCCCTTCTCTCTGTCCCTCTCTGTCTTTGCTCTCTCTGTCTCTGTCAAAAATAATACATTTTTTTTTTAAAAGGGCTCCCATTCAAAATGGCAAATGAATTACTTATTGGTTATTTAAAACAGATGACACCCTTGTTGCTCCCATTGCTAGCAAGTAACAAGAAAGATATGGAAAAAGCAGAACAGGCAGAGGATAGGCTGCTCATTCACGATATTGGTGGCATCACGAGAGAAGAAGGGAAGAGGTAAGTTAGGATGCATCTCCAAGAACCGAAGGGGACTTGAAGAATGATACATGCTTCTTGCTTGTCACTTTCTAGGGTATTCTCAATATCTCTTGGCTGAAACCCAGTCACCTCATTGTTTTAAACATCAGATTACCAGAGTGAAGGGCAGGAAGTTAGTGATGACACAGTCCGAGTTTTTGTGTAGATGGACGTGAATGCATTTGCAGCACTTTTGAAATGCATTAGTAGCTACATGCATTCCCAGGGTGTGCAAGAATTAACTGAGACATCACCTTGAAGGCACTAAATATTACAGGCAGTGTCAGACACTGCTGCTGCTTGTAATGAACATAACAATAAAGAGTTTATTAGTATTGCTCAGAAATTGATACCCATTTTGTAGAGAAGTAAAACGCAATGCTTGGGGGTGGAAAAAAGTAAATAGGAAGGAGCAGCACTGGGTCTGATTTGAATTCTGGACCCAATTAGGCCTGAGGTCTGGGTTCTGTCTTTGCCTGCCACCTTTAGGACTTGTGATTTCATGCTTGTGTGGGTTCATGGCTCCACGTGAAAACCAGAATAATACTTCCTTTTACTAAAATGCCAGGAGGATATGTCAGTGAGAAATGTGCGGTGAGGCTGGAGCCAGAGCCCAGTGACACACATGGTGATTGCTGGCGTAAGAAGACTAGAAACGCAGAACTGAAGCTCAGATGCTTTCCAGGGGACTGGCATCAAAGGCAGTAGCTTTCTCACTGACTTCTAAGACTCCCTCAACCAGAGCCTCCGTGTTTCCTGTCTGGACTGGAGACAAACATCTTGGTCGTGGGAACCAATGATCCTTCTCATATGGGCCATTGGTACAAAGAAAGGCTTGTCATTTTGGGTCTTCAATGAAGGTTCCCTGGTAAATGCTTCTAAGTGTTCTACAAAGAGAGTTATAGGGATGGAACTCGTTCATGAAAACATTTCCATTCTCCCAAATAACAGGCTCTGTCCCCAACTCATATGTCTTAGGTATGGTAGGTGATGAGCTGGCTATTCGATTAACTCAGGGGAGAGCAGAATCCATTCTTTGTAAACCTTCCCCTACCCCAGGGATAAACGCTTTTCAAATTGCCATCTGCTCCTGTGTCTCTGTGCTTGCTACTCTTCCATATGACTTTGGCCAGATCCGACAGGAGGTTAGAGGGCTCTGAGGTAGGTAGGTGTCTGACAAGTGTCACAGAACCAGGACAAATGAAGGTGCTTTTCAATGCTCAGAGCCAGTATTTTCCCACTGGTTCTGTGCATACCCGTTGCAAAGATAGCGCTGGTCATTTCCCACCCAACGAGAGATATCGAAAAGATTATTTTTCTTGCCCCAAATGTAAGCATGTTTAAGATGGAAACTCTTCTTTTCCCCCTCCCTTTTCTCCTAAATACAACATAATGAGTGGGGTGATTTCAGAACTGCCGAGGAAAACAAATCAATTCCTTTTGGTTTCTAAAAACTAACGAGAAACGCTGAGTGGGGAAACGGCAAGGAGGCAGCGTTCAGTAAATGCAGCCGCATCAGGAGGGAGGTCAAGTTAAAATTGTGTTTGACTGCTGGAGTTTACTGAAAAAATGGAAGCACCATTACTGAAGATAGAATATTGTTCGTGTGCATTAGCTCTTGGCTAGATAGCCAATACTCATGTCCATGGTATAATTTTTATATATAAATGGACACACCACAAATCAATGCTCTTGAATCTCAGCTCTGCCCCAGTGCTGTTCAGAAGCTCCGTTGGTCATCCGATTTCCTGTCACACTCCCCCTTAGGGCAGGCATTTGGTAACTCCTATAGGTCCCACCCCCAACACACTGTAGCTCAGGGGCGTTCAAACTTTTGGCTTCCCTGGGCCACATTGGAAGAAGAATGGTCTCCGGTCACACATAAAATACACTAACACTAACAATAGCCAACAAGCTTAAAAAAAAAAAAGGTCACAAAAATTTTCGTAATGTTTTAAGGAAGTTTATGAATTTGTGTCGTGCTGCATTCACAGCTGCCTGGGCTGCAGGTGGCTCAGGAGCTGCGGGTTGGACAAGTTTGCTTTAGCTGATGGCTCCTTCCTCAGAGGAGCTCTTTAGTTTCCCCCTTTTCCAAGCAAGAGCCTTCATGTGTGGCCTTGGGGTCACCCCTTTCCATCCTTTTGGGGTCAAGATCTAAACCTTCTTGGTTAGTCCTCCAGCATTATGTTTCAGAGCCTCCCAAGGCCCCTGCTCTCCTTTGCTTCTCTGCTGCAGGGTTTAGCTGGTGTTCTTTGTTTACTGTGCTTCACAGACTTACTTGCCAGCTGCACCCCTGAGTTTGCTGACCTCTACGGTAGTGCCTGACCTTGCCTCACACAGGAACATTCTCGAGTATATCCTAGCTCCCTGCTTCTGCCCATTGCACCTTCGGGGACATCTTCTTTATGGAATTCTCTTCTTATTTCAAGAATACTTTCCCTTAAACTTGCTATTTCTTCCAGCTATCTCTCTTTCAGTGGTCATCTCCTGAAAACTGAATTTTTATGTGGATTGCCTCTGTTTTCTCACCTCTCACTTGTATTTCATGCCCTTATAACTGACAGAAAAGAAAAAAGAAGCAATCTTTGTTGTTTTCTTTTGGGTTACTGCATTTTCCTGTTTTCTCGTTTCTTCC
Source organism: Craseonycteris thonglongyai (assembly GCA_004027555.1). NCBI lineage: Eukaryota > Metazoa > Chordata > Mammalia > Chiroptera > Craseonycteridae > Craseonycteris > Craseonycteris thonglongyai. Next base: position 7,307 of record PVKE010015691.1, read on the forward strand.
TGGTGGATCCTCATGTTCTCCATCTCTCTCCCATTCTCTAAAGGTAGTTGTTCCAAGTTACTCAACATTAGGACATCATAGAGGTTTGATTAATTGGTATATTTTAACTAATATCCTTGTAAAGACGATTCCAAAATCTATATCCCTACCCCGTTTTCTCTCTAGAGTTCCAATAACTCATTCCCATGTCCACTGATACTGTATGTCCACTGATACTCCTGTATGTCCACTGATACTCTACCTTCTTCTTCTTCTTTTTTTAAACTCTGCACATCTCCTCTTCAAAACCCCTCTTCCTATTATCTTTTCCAGTTTGTTAATAATGCCATAACAACGTCATCATCAAAATCTTAGTGCTATTTTTTCTTTCTCCTCCTTTTTCTTGTGCTTCCTCAATTGATCACCGGGATTTGAAGAACTTACCATACTTCCCTCCTGTCTCCTGTCTGTTCCTGCTTCTCCTTTCCTATTTCTGCTGCTCAGTGTAGGCCTTCCTTGTCTCTTTTCTACGAGTATATTGCTGGAGTTCTCACTGGTTTCTCAGACTACTAGTATCTCGCCTGCTATCCATCCCTCAGACTGCTCTTAGGGTTTTCTTTCTTAAACTCAGCTATCATCATACCAAGCATCCCTGTATAAGAATGTTCTGGACGCTATTGCCTAGAGCTGAATTCAAAACACTTAAAAAAAAAATAATTTCAAATCTTCTGCAACCTGCCCCAGCCTCCTTTTCCTTCTATCATTCCACTATTTCCCTTTAGTCATCCTATGATCAATCTTTCTTCCCCATTATTTCTATTTGTTGATGTCAAATCTGTAGTTCAAAGACTAGTTCTAGACCCCTCACCTCCCAAACCCTTGTTTTCTCTGGCTACCCTATTCATAGTAGCTTCTTTCTTTTCCTTCTAGCTTCTTCTGCTGAGTCTTCTGCAGCCCTTATGTCACTGGCAGGTAAGTAACTTGAGAGCCTGTCTCTCTTGACCCCCTCAGAGTACCTGGCACCTTGAGGAGGCGTTCACTGCTTCATGAACCAATTGAAGCTGCAGCTGTCAATGATGGAAACAAGTACATGACGTCTATTATTCTGAAATTATTTTAAAAGAGAAACATTTTCAAAGATTTTATTCAGCAAAGTTCAAATGAAGGCATTGTTCATATTTTTATGGTGTTTAATGTATTCTATCAGACAGGTGTAAAGTGGCGATGGAAAAGCATAGATGTAAATTAATTATTCATTTAACCTCTGAGAAAAGAAATTAATCTGACACCTTTTTACGAATCTTCCTTTTTTTCCTCTCAATCGGGATGATAATGTAACATTTTACTGATATCTTTCAGGGACAGTGTCACGTTTATGGCTCTTGGCCACACACTCTCCTGCTGCTGAGCAGACTGTGGTTAGGTGATAAGGTTGGGTAAACAGAGCTCCTCAGAGAGGGAGGCCAGCTTATATGTGATGCATGATAATTAAGGAAGAAGCTGGGTTACATCTGATGGGTGCATAATGTAGAGAAGGAGAGCAGGGTTATGATTCCATCAGAGAAGAATGAGTAAACACAGATTAGAATTGTATTTCTGGAATTGACAATGCAAAATGAACAGGGGCAGTGGTATACTGTCTGATCCCAGTTCCAAAGAATGTCCTCGCTGAATTGTGGAATTTTCCATTGGGTGGATTAATACACAGATAACTTTGAAGGGTTTTCCTCCCTAAATTCTCAGCTTCTTTGTGAAGCGAGAGAAACATTCAACTTATGCCACTCATTTTTAAGATTGCTTTTGCAATATGTACCATAAGATATCATTTACTTCTTATAAATGCCACATTTCTCAGGGCATTTTTTTTGGAGAAAAAGAAAAAAAAATGATTGTCCCTCAAATGTGTTTTTGAGGCATTATAGAAACATGGCATAGTCAAATATCTATACAAAATTTCAGTCACTTTTAGAAAAGCTGAGAGTGATTGACTTTAAGCTCAGGATCTTGATAAATAATGTCTTAAATGAGTAGCTGTAAGCTTAAATTAACTTTTAAAATGATCATTTATTCAGCAGGAAAGCAGTCGTAGCTTTGCTTTAAAAATAGTTATATATAAATCATCTCCTTTGTATGATATTAGACATTCTTAAAAATTGAAATTCCACTGTATTTTCTTATCAAGTATCCACCAGCCAAGTATCCTAAATTTAAACCAAAAAAAACAACAACACCAAAAAACCCCAAAAAGAAAGAAAAAAAAACAAACAAAACTAAACTGTAACCTCATGTGGGCACAGAGCGAGAAGATGCCAGGAGGTGAGAGGTGGGCAGAAGCTGTGGCCCACATCACATTTGCACCCAAGGCGCTGGTTTTCCTAAACCAGCACCATTCGTTCTGAGCAGGGCTTTCAGAGGAAAATAAAAACACCAGGAACTGCTGCTCTACAAAGTGAAGGGTCCAGCTCCCCAGGCCCACTGCAAGGGCATTCTGGGCCTGAGAGGTGGGTAACACCAGGCCTGGTGGCAAGGTTGAAAACCATGACACTCTCCCTTAGCCATCTGTAGTGTCCTCCAAAAAAGTTAGACAAAGACAAGTACCCTGTGGCCTCACTTATATGTGGAATCTAAAAACAAAATAAAACCAGACTTGTAGAAACAGAGACCCAAGGGATGGTTACCAGAAGGGAGGGGTCTGGAGTGGAGGATGGGTGAAAAGGAGAAGAGGGGCGTAGTCAGTAGCATTTATGGTGATAAGTTTGTACGGTGACAGATGATGCCTAGAATTATTTGGATGATCACACTGTAGGGTATACAAATATCAAATCACTATGTTGTACACCTGAAATTCATACAACGTGTATACGATCGTATGCTAACTATGTTTACATGGTTTTAGAAAAGGCCAGCCCACTGGCCGCCTCCTTCTTTGTGTTGGAGGGAGTTACCTTCATTTGCTGCTTACATTTCCTCCTTCAATTGGACTTCAGCCTTCCCTGATTTACTAAACACGTATTTCAGATCGTCCCAGTGGCCTCCCAGGAACCCACTCCCGGGTCTCATCCTCCTCTGTCTTCCCGTCATATTTGACAAGACTGAGTTAGTAGTTATATTTCTGTTCTAGCCTATTTTCTGGTAAAAAGACAAGATAGCGCATTCTACAAGCAGGTCATCTTTGTATATTCTTAACTTAAAAAATAAAGCTACTCTATTTATTACATCCTATACATTACATATGAAATACATATATAGGTCTATGCAAATACATAAATAGGTATACAGTGATCCCTCGTTTTTCGCGGTTAATGGGGACCAGAACCTTCCGGGAAAGCTGAAAACCCGCGAAGTAGGATTTGCCCCTAGGAATTTTCTCATGGGTCGATGTTGCCCCGGAAACCAATCCCGCGCCTTTATGAGAGCCCGTGGGATGGACTCTGAGTCAGCTCAGCTCTTTGTTTGACATGCAGGGATCCTCCTCTCTCGCGCATCCACATGAAACAACGCTCCTTTCCGCCATGTGGCTGCCGACATGGTGGTATTTTTTCATTTTTATTTTTTGATGAATATTTTGGGGAAACCCGCGAAGCACTGAAGCCGCAAAGCATGAAGCGCGAAGTGGCGAGGGAACGCTGTATAAATTGCCTATTGGAATACATAAATTCACACATATATTTGAAATCTCAGAAAATGCAGTTTAACAAAAGATATAGAAAATTGTTATAATTAGTCACCTACCACTATCTTAAACACCTTCATTAACATCTTGGTATACATACCTCCTAACCATTAAAAAAAATGTAAATACATACATATTTAGGTAAACAGGATCACATGGTGCCACGTTCTATATATTTTTAAATTCTTTTTTTTTAAAGGTTTATTTATTGTTTTTGACAGAGAGAGAGAGAGAGAGAGAGAGAGAGAGAGAGAGAGAGAGAGATACAGAGTCAGAGACAGAGAGAAGGGGGAGGGCCCAGAGCAGTCTCCATAGCTGCACATCATTGGTTTTTCCACATGGTTTCATTCCACAGGTGGGCGGGGCTGCACAGGGCAGGAACTGGGCCGGGGTCTTGCCCGGGTGAGAACTGAACTGGGGGCACTCCCTAGTTCAGCATATGGGTCCGCTCGGGCCAGGATCGGGATTCGATCCTCGGTCACCAGGGCTGCACAGTGAGCGCCTAACCCACTGAGCCATCCCAGCTTCCCCTTTTTAAATTCTTAATGTAGTTGAGTATCTGTCCCTCATCACACATACCTGCCTACCTGGGCTTGTCCAGCTGTTTTCTTGTGAATTATTAAATCTCTTATTCACCATTCTCGTGCTGGGTCCTGTTCCCTGGGGCCAATTTCTGCAAAGTACATGTCCTTTCAAAGCTGAGAGCTTCCTTGTAGGTTAGTCCAGGGGGAGGCAGTGGATGGCTGCAAGGTGGAAAGATGGGACAGCCTGGATAGGTAACGTCATCTCTCTCTCTGCTTTGGGTCAAGTCTCTGGCAGGACAGGCTGCATAATTTCTGAGGCCCCATGCAAAAATGAAATGCAGACCTTTTGCTCAAAATAATTAGACATTTTGAGACGACAGCAGGGCACTAAATCTAGTGTGCCCCAGGGCGCCTCTGAGTGTGGTGTTCTGTGTGTCTGCACTGGTTATATGCCAAGATATCTGGCAGGGGCTCCCTCTTTTCTGTGATTCTGACTCACATCTGGTGGCCTTAGCCACACAGCTCTTTGGGTGACTACCTGGTGGGTAATTCTTCAAATGTCCTTTAGCCCTATGGGTGACAGTGGCTTTCTGTGGTTGGAAATCTTTGGATTATCCCACTTTCTTGGTCTCAGCTTTCAGCTTTTCCGGTACTTCTGTTACTAGTTCAGCCTAGTAAATGTCTTCTACTGAACTGCCTGCCTTAACCCTGACTGTTAGCTTCATCAAGGATGGCAAAGACCAGGGCATTCATTGTATTGCTATCTTCTTTATCCTTCTGTTGCTGCAGGCAGCACTAAGGGATGACAACTTTCTTCTCCCACACTAAGCTCAGTCTCAGAATCCTTCTTAACACAGTGTTTGATTGCAGTTAACACATGAAATATATGTGTGGCCTCCCAGCTGTACCTCATCTTTTAAACAACTTCATGCTTTCTACTGTGGCTACAGTGTTTTATTTAACTAAGCCTTAATTGGTAACAACTAGCATGTTTTGAAATTTTTTTTTATTAATTTAATAATGAATACTTTTCCTAGATATTTTTGTTTATTGTCTCCAAGATAATGTCTTTGAAGTGAAATTGCTAGGCCAAAGTAGATGCACATTTTATATTTTAATAAATATTACAATTTCAGAATAATTGTATGGATATTAGAATGTTTAAATATGGTAGGTCTATAATATGCTAACGTAGATCTTTTTTCTCTTCAAAGTAATTGGAAGTCATTATACTTATTTCACCAATTTATTTTAATTCTTTGAAATTGTCCCCTGATTCATTTCCAAAGATTCTGAGAAGTCATCTCTTTATATTCAACTGATGATTTATTTTTAGATAAAAACAGTGTTACTCAGCTTACTCAGTCTTGATTTACTTTCAATGGAACTTTGATTATTTTTCAAAAATTAAAATCTATTTTCATGTGTTGAAGTTTTCTTATTTTTGAAGATAGTCAAAACAATAGACTGCTATCTCTGAAGGCTTGAACAGAAGAGTTGGAAAATCTTTTAAGAAATTTCTGCCGTTTAGTTTATTGTTTCCTAAGGTCACCCACTTGGGGTGGGGGGAGACAATAATCGTTGAGGAGTATAAGTGTGGTATATTTGTTTTAAAACTCAGTTGCTTTGTGTTATTGGGGAAGTCTCACCTTCATAGTGTCAGGTTCCCTCTACTATAATTCTTTTCATCAAAACTTTTTGTCAGAAGGGCTGTAAAATGTTTATTTAGCTTGGTTTCATTGCTAGAGCAATGGAACTATTTCATCTGCAAGTACCTTATCTTCCACCTGGAATTGTTCTGACTAAAAATGGTGTGGTTTTTTTTTTTTAAGTATACAGTAAATAATGCTGCTTGATTTAAAAGATAGACCACCCTTCAAAAAGCCTTGGTCACTCCATCCAAGGTGATTTCTAACTTGCTTTTTTTCACGGTTAGCATGGAAAAGTTCTATAAGACTTAATGTTTTCTCTTTCTTTTCTTCCCAAGAATGTCACATAGTTTTCAAATTATCACAGAGGAAGCAAAAACACCCTCCCCGTTCCCTCTGGTTAAAATCTTGTGAGTTTAAAGGCAATGTCTGGTTTCAGTAATTTGAAATTCTTTGGTAGCCTTAGAAATGGGAGATCAATGACTTAGTTTTGTAATCCCTTAACTCTTAAACAGTCTACCAGAAAGGTGGTTTCAAAAACTAAGACCAGGCTTTGCATGTAGATAGAGACTCAAATGAGTACTGGGGAATTCATGTGCTCCTGTGTTTTGATCCCTTCAGACCAATAAATTCCTCGAGGTCTCAGCTCTTGAATCCCCTTTAGGGAGGACTGGGATAAAGAACACGAGCCCATTCTGAAAAATCACGCTGTTTTTATGACACACAGAAATAGCTACACGAAATGCCTTCATCATTTTTACTTGCGGAGCCATGTAACCATTTTTTTCTCTCTAAAGTTAATGACCACTAAGGGCCCGCACACATGCACACTGAGCCCTGGCCCTTGGGTCTGCCTAAGTCACCTTTATAGTGCGGCCCCAAAATAAACCTTGACTTAGCTCTCTGAATCTACATTCTTGCTCTACATTTCAGGGTTTATAGGCTTCCATTTCATTTCCTCTGGTAGCCATGTTGCAGCTATAACATTTCAGTTTCTGAATGAGGTACTTAGCAGGGCCAGACTAACTCAGCCTAAATTTGCACTTAGGGTGTAAAATTGATTGAGGCCTGTCACCGTTAATCAAAGTCCCCTAGACTATGTGGACCCCCTAACTCTTAAACCTACACTTGTGTGAATTATTGGGGCTGGAATGTCCTTCTTTCTCCATTCCATCTAATGGAATTCTTTCTTCCACCAAAACTCAGACAAGTCCCACTTCCTCCCACGAGCCTTGTTTAATTTTTAATATTACCATGGCTTTATAATTTGCTTTCTTTTTGAACTCCTATAATACAGGGCCAGGACAGAGTCAAACTGGGGTACTCACACATTATCATCTTATTTCGTAATTCAGTGTTTGTGCAGTAAAAGATATGAAAACACAGGGGTTTTATTGGATTTCTTCAAGTTGAGGGCTCGATGACAATAATTAATTTGTTCATTTTAAATGTTTTGATGAGTAATTACATCAAATATATAATATCTTCTTCATAACTTTTATGTGTATTATGTTAATACAAATCTACTCTCTTTCATTATTTCTAATTTCCAAAAAGTTTAAGCAACCCTCTTCTTTGGAAAATTTCTATTTCTGTTTTTCTTTTCTGGGTTTTATTCTTTTCTGAGCTCCCCTTTTGTATTTTCCACTTCTACCACACTCTTAATTTGTACTCACTCTTAAAAATTTAAGGATTATAAAAGGACATGTATATGTACTTATCACCTACAAAATTTAAAAATATTTTCATCAATAATGTAAATCCAAGTAAATCTAACATATCTGATAATTAAAATTATTTAACTTTCCAAAATGGTTAATTTTCCTCTAAATTATTCAAAATCATCTATGAAGATTAAAAGAAAAAATGTTATTAATAATATAACAATCATAAATAAAGCTAAACTGAATTGCAAAATTTTATTTACAAATATATTAAAAAATTTTTTTGGTTTGTTTGTTATGGAGGATTTCAAACATATAAAAGTAGGCAGAATAGTGTAATAAATTCCCATACACCTGTGTTTCTAACTTCAGTGATTGATCAACTCACGGCCAAATCTTATTTTATTTCACTCTATTCAAAGCCTCCCCCCCTTTATTTTAAAGTAAATCCCACCTGTCATATAATTTGATCTGTACATATGTCAGTAATGTCTCTATAAAGGAGAGGTTTTTAATATAACCACACTATCATTATTTCACCTAAAACCTGACAGTAATTCCTTAATACCAATGAGTAACTAACAAACATTTAATATTTCAATTATTTCAAATGTTGTATGCATTTCTAATTATTTGAATCAAAATCCAAGTAAAGGTCATACATGGCAAATTGTTGAAATGCCTTCTAAGTCTCTTTTAATCTTTAGGTTTTCTTCTCCTTTTCTCTGTCTTTCTCTAATTCTTTCTCTGTCTCACTCTTTTCTTCTTTACTTTGTTTCCTGAAGAAACTACCTTGTTTGTCCTATAGAATTGTCCCTGGTCTGAGTTTTGTTGGTTTAATTCCTTTTGTGTTAACAGTTTTAATATTAGTATTTAAACTTTATTTAATATTTTATAAAATTAAAAATATTTGCAATTTTAGCATTTAACATCCAATTAGATGCCCATGTACAGAATTGGTAAAATTAACTGTTTAATATTGCAAATCTTTTCTCAGCCACTCTAATTTTTGCACTTGCCCTTCAAACTCACTAGTACTGCCCAGAACTACAAATTGGAACCTGAAGAGTAGCAAGAAATGAGATGCTGGACACTACTGGGAAACTATACTTTATTATTCAAGAAGCCATTGTATTCATGGCAGAGGAAGATTTTACAAGTTATTTATGCCTCACCTAGGCTTCCCCCCATTCCATTCTCTTTGTCTGTCTCTGCTATTCAGGGCAGCACAACACATATAGCCTCACAGCCCTTGGGTTTGACTTACCTCACTAAGGCCATTGGGTAAGAAATGGGTAGGAGCATTTCCTTGGGGCCTGCATGGTTTTAGCCATGAGAGAGAATATTTAGATCTAGTAGACCTATAGACCGTATGAGGCCAGCACTAAGTGCTGCACCCCAGTGAGACAGGAGCCCATTATGCACTCATTTTGTGTTTGTGTATATTTGTGATATTGGGTGCCTCCAATATGTGAGAGCTAAGGTGGGAGCTCTTCTTCTCTGGGTCTAAAAGTAGTGCTGTCTTCCAGTGTGGGCAGTGTTTTCCAAAGTTAGTCATTTGCCTTACCACCTTCATGGTTTTGCCATTGTTCCCTACCACTTGTCTTAGTATTGACCATATTAGTTTTGTATTGCAAGTGACAGATTTTCACACTCTTAGTTGACTTGACTGAGCTGGAGTCTCTGCTCAGGTTCTCACAAGGCTGAACTCAGGGTGTTACAGGTATTAGTGTCTCATCTGGAGGGTGATGTCCTCTCCCAAGTTCATTCAGGTCATTGGAAAAATTCATGGTTTTTTTTGTTTGGTTTTGTTTTTACAGTTGTAGAACTGAGGTCCCTATTTCCTTGATGGCTGTCAGCTGACACCAGTTCTCAGCTTCTAGAGGCTGCTGTCCTTCCATTACACGGCCTTCTCCACCACATGGCAGTTAACTTCTTCAAGGCCAACATGAGAGTCCCATAATCTACCATGACTTTGCAGACGTTAGAGAACATGATGTAGTTACGGCAGTTACTACCCCATCATATTTACATTGTCCTCCCATGCTCAAGGGAGGAGATACACAAAGCAGATATACCAGGGGGTGGGGACCTTGGGGGTCATCTGAGGATTCTTTGTCAGCTTACTTTTGCAACTTAAATACATTTTGTTAGAGATGTATGTCATGTATATTTGATTTACTAAGGGTGTGTGTGTTTATACAGCTTTCTATATGTATTCACACATATACATACACTAACATAAGTATATAATCAAATAACAAAAAGTATTTATCAGTATATCCTCTAAAATAACCTTACTTTCCCACCGCTTATGTACCACACTTGGAAACAGTGACCCTGGGAATAGTACAAAACAACTGCTCATTGAATCTATAATGATTAAAATTATAGTTACAGATTTGAGGGCTTTAGTTACAGTGAAATAAAGTACACATAGTTATATTTCTACAAATATATTAATTTTATCATTAAAATTATACAAAGTGTGTGTATTGGTAAGCATTAAAGTATACCGTTATCTTAACTGGGAAGGAGAGGGTGACTTGGAGGTAACTTGGTGCCCATCAGTAAATGGATTGTACTGTTCTTTATGACCTTGGGACTAAAGTGATAATTTGGTACACCAGATGTTACCTTATGTATTTTCAATATTTACTGTTGTAGTGTTTAATTCAAAGGGACATAAACCAGTGAAATTTCACATTACCACAGAGACAAAAACAAGAGAGAAATATGCACGTGTTTCTTCTGAAGAGAAAGTAAAACTTTAGCGATGACAGGTATATCTCTGAGGACTTGACTAGTCCCTTGTATAATCTTTGTGGTACTGAAACACTTCCCATTACAAAGAACAATCTACTGCTCTGATCATTTTTATAACCCAATCCTTAGTCACTGCCCAAAAGCCTTTGCTTCCCATAAAATCAGCAGATAAACAAGTTGGAAAGAAGATATATCTCTGTTCTGACTGCTCTGTAGATTTACTGTAGCCCTGTAACTAACTCATTTATCTGATGGTTGATAGGAGAATCAGTTGTTCTTATAGCAACTTATTATTTTAAATGATTACCTAGTTTTGGCCATTGCTCCACAATAAAGCAAGCGATGACTAGTGGGGTGGTGTGTTTGTGGGTTTATTCTTCTATCTCAAACTGATCTGTTATCTTATTTGGCTTTGAAAGTTTTCCTACCCATATATAAATCCTCTTGGCCATGTATTTCCACTGCTTTACCACTTAGAGAGTCACCCTTGACCTAAACTTATTACTGCCTGTACATTCAACAGACATCATAAGAAGGAGGTCAGTATATCCCTGGCCTAAGGGATATGAAGCTGTATTTGAGGATTATAATTCCTCTGGTGATCTGCTCCCTGTGAAGTGGTATAACTAATCCTTCCAATCTACAACGATCTCCAGATTTTCTGAATTTACAGAGTGTATATCACCTGAATTACTCTTTAAGAGATTTTAGACTTTATTACTTAAGTATTTCCCACAATCATTTCTTGTGCATATGCATTTTTAGTTTCTAGAATGAAGGGACTGTTGCTTGCACTTTGTTTCTCTATTCTCAGTGTTCAGAATAGAACAGATCATGAAATACTTTTTTGGGTGAATTATTTTTCTTAGTAGCCAATAGATGATTTTTGTGGGGAGACAAAACAATTTAAAACAAAATGTAGCTTACTAAATAAAGCTTTGAAAATGGCTAATTTTAAAGGAAAGTCTAGCTTCCCTTACCATTGTTTTATGAATCTTTAAATTTACCATTTCATTTTATGCACACACATGCACACACCTATCAACTATATCTATGCTATATTATACATACTGAAATGCAGTGAATTTAAAGACTTAAATATGTTATGTAGTATAATAAAATTACTTACCAAGTCCTAGCGTCAGGACAAAGGCATCAGGCACTTTATCCTTCAACCTTACAACTCTTCTGTTTGGTAAATATTATTATACTCGTTGTATCGGTTAGGATGCTTGCCGTCAACAGTGAGTAAATGTGTTATTCACATGATAAGGAGGCCAGAGGTAGGGCACAATACAATTTTGGCTCAGAGATGTTATCAGGTACCCAGGGACTTAGTACCCAGAACCTCTCTGTCTCCCATGCTGCATCAGTTTTTTCCTCACTTCAGTCTGGCTTCTGCAGAGTCCCAGGATGACTGCCATAGTTCCAGATATCATGTTCAGATATGACAAAGCCCAGAGGAGAAGAACTATGTGCCTCCCAGGGGATATCACCTCAGTCTAATTGACCATCATTCAGTCACATTCCCACAACTAGAGCAAACGGTGGGGAGGGGAATGTTAGAATTGTGATGGCTTGGGGAAGCCGGGATGGCTCAGCGGGTTAAGCACTTGCTTTGCAGCCCTGGGGTCCAAGGATTGAGTGCCGGCTCTGGTCTGTGAGGACCCATATGCTGAACTGTGATATGGTCCCGAGTTTGGATCTTGCCGGGGCAAGCTCCCCATGTGGGAGGCCCCTGGCTCAGCCCCCAGCTTGTTGGGAGCATTTCTTTCATGTGGAAGGCCTCTGCCGGATTCCTGCCCTGTGTGCCATCCCCCTCCCTCCTGTGTAGAATGAAAATATACCAAGAACTTATGATGTGCAACTATGGAGACTGCTCTGGGCCCTTCCCCTTCTCTCTGTCTCTGTCTCTGTCTCTCTGTCAAAAACAATAAAAGAAATCTTTAAAAAAGAATTGCTATGGCTTAAACTATTTAGATACCATGGCTAGAGTTAAGAAGGGGTCACTTTCTCTTGACTCTTCAGGCAAGGGGGGTGGGGGCGATAAATGAACAAAACTGTATTTCTACTGGAGAAAGAAGTAGACGACCAAAAGTATCTGCCACAACCATTTTGTTAAACAAGAACAGTTAGATGTGAGGTAACTTGCTTATGGTCACAAAGCTGAACAGTGGGATCCAATCTAGGACACACATCTGCCAGAACATATCTTAGGTACAATATGGTTCAGCTCTCTCATTTTGCAATTCAAGAATCTCCAGGTCAGAATGTTTAATGACTTGTTCAGTATCACAGAAATCTAATTAGTACCAGAGGTGTGGACAAAACTCAGTTTGGCTGTGTTCTAGTTCTATTAGTATTTGTTCCATTTCTTTTTTATTTATTTATTTATTTATTTATTTTTATTGTTAAATTTAATGGGGTGACATTGGTTGGTAACAATTAGATAGTTTCCCGATGTACAAGTCCCCATCACATCACCCATGCATCGCATTATGTGCCCACCTCCCAGAATCAGGTCCCCTTCCATTACCATATATCTCGTGCCCACTCCCATATACCCCCACAACTCTCCCTCCCCCCATTTGTTCCATTTCTTGCACATTGGTTTCATTTGTGCTAATTCATATCTAGTGCTAGTACCCTTGGATTAGTCAAGTAAAAAAGAAAACAGCATGTCTTTTGTGGGAAATGGTTTCTTAAGTGATACAGACATTGTTATGTAAACCAGTATGCAAATTCAATGAAAAGAAGCATCATAATGGTAGTTTTGTTTTTAAGCTTTCACTTATGTCAGCCTGAAAAAAGTTGAGAAGTGCTGTGTTAAGTTAATGTTGGCAAAACAAACTTTTTTGGAACAAAAATGTAGTAGCTATTAAGCCATCAAAAAGTTGTTTATGAAAACAAATAAAGCATCTGCATGTCTCTTATTTCCCATTAATAATAGAGATTTAGTAATTGTAAAAATATTTTGGTAAAATTGTTTGAGTCTTCTATATCAAGATAAATATATTTTATCCTTTTCATATTTCACTGCATTCTACAAAGCCGTTATTCTCTTGGCTCTTATTTCCTGGATTTATATGGCATCTATTTCTGTTAATACATTTCTTTGGCCATACCAATTTTCTTTAAAGTAACGTGTTTTTCACTGAAGTGTAACATACATACAGAAAGGGCTACAAATCACGGTGTACAGCTCAATGGATTTTTACAAAGTGAACACATGTGGAACCACCGCCGAGACCATTATGTGTAAGCCGCAGCTACCTACCAAACACTGATGTTCAGTCATTAGTCCCTTCGTCAAAAAAAAAAAAAAAAAAAAATCATTATTCTGACAATCTATCACCATAGATTACTCTCGACTATTTTGGATGCATGGACTTTTGCCGTATGTGTGTTTTGGGGCCTGAATTCTTTGACTAGATGTTATGTTTGTAAGATCCTTTCATATTTAGCGCCTACAGTGTTCCATAGTAGTTTATTTGTATTGGTGCTATGGTGTTGCTCATGGCAGCCTGGAGGTATAAGTGTCCTCCTGGAAGAGCGTGGTTAGCCCACAGCATCCACCTCAGTGCTTTTAGGATCAGCTGCAGCCTTGAGGCCTAGGACATGCTCTCTGGGCAGCATCCAGCCAGCCAGTGAATGTCCCAGAGGGGCTGGCATTAAGGCCTGAGTATTTCTGCTCAACGTAGGACTCCTCCATATACAGTATTTACATGGGGGCTCCACTTCAGAGTAACTGAGACATTCTTAGAGCCCCACCTTAGTTGGAAGCTCCTCCCCTCTCAATCTCTCTTCCTTCTCACTCCCTTTTAAAAGTGTTAGACCCACGTGGTCTTCTGAAGACTTACCTTGCCTACTCCTGCTCCATCTACATCACAGGCATCATGCTTAACAAATACCTTGCATTCTTAACTCTCTGTTGGTTTGCTTCCCAGAGGACGTGAACTGACTCATGTTGTACAATTACACCACGTTTTATTTACCCATTCTACTATTGATAAACATTTTGTCTATTTCCAGTCTTAGTGCTCTATGAATAATGCTGCTACGAACATTCTTGTACATGTATTTTGATGCATGTTTGTATGCAAATCAATTGAATTGGTGTGGAATTGCTTGCCATAGATTATGTGTAGATTCAGTTTTGTAGATCCTGTTAGAGTTGAACAAATAATTCATTGTACAAGTCTACTTTGTCATAAGTAGGGTGAGAAAGTTCCAATAGTTCCACATTCTTTTCCACATTTGGTATTGTCAGTTTTAAAATATCTTTCTACCTAGATTCTCTGATGTCTAATGATACTGAGCATGTTTTAATTTGTGTTGATGGGTCATTTGTCTATTATTTTACGTGAAGTGTCTATTCATGTCACTTTTTCTATCACTTGTTTAGATTTTTCTTCTTGAGTTGAAGGAGTTCTTTATATATTCTAGGTATGACTACTGAATATCTTTTTGCACTCTGTGCCATGCTTTCATAATTTCTTAATGATGATTTTGATACATAGACATACTTAAATTTAACATAATCTATTAACCTTTTCTCCTTTGTTAGAGCTCTTTTGATCATTTAAGAAATCTGTCTTTTTTTTTTATTGTTTTTGACAGAGAGAAAGAGAGAGAGAGAGAGAGAGGGGGGGGGAGAGATACAGAGACAGAGAGAGAACTGAACGGGGGGAATTCCCCAGTTCAGCACATGGGTCCGCACGGGCCAGGGCCAGGATTCAATCCTTGGTCCCCCGCGCTGCAAAGTGAGCGCTTAACCCACTGAGCCATCGCTGCTTCCGCTGTCTTTCTAAAAGGTCATGAAGACGCCAATATTTTCTTCTAGAAGCTTTTACTTTCAGTATTTACTTTTACTTTCTGTTTCTTGAATCTGTAGCTTGATGACTTTTGTCAGTTTTAAAAGTCTTTGTCACTATCTTTAAATATAGCATATGCCCATTTTCTCTTTCTTCTTCTCTTGAGAGTCCAACTGCACATACACTAGTATTTTCTCCATTCCTTATATGAGGTCTTAAATTCTTTTTGGTGGTTTCTGTTAAATCTTTTTCTTTATGTTTCAGTCTAGATATTTTATACAGAGCTATGTTCCAATTCACTAATTTCTTCCTCTGTTTTACTCTTCTGTCTAATCTGCTATAAATAATAATCCATTTCCTGAGTTGTATATGTCAGTTCTAGTATTAACTTTGAGTTTATAAAATGATTTTATTTTCTTCTCTAATAAAAATATCCATCATGTCATCTGTTTTTTCTGCTTTTACTCTACTTTCTGAAACATATGAATCATAGTTATTTTAATATTTCAGGTTCATAATAACTCTAATGTTTGAGTTTTTAGTGCATGCATTTTAGGGTCTGATTTTTCACTTGAATATCAGTCATTTGATCTTGCTTCCTTGAATAATTGGTAATTTTCAATTGAATGTTGGGTGTTGAGTGTGAAAAAATATTTTTAGTGGCTTGAACATTTTCATTTACCCAGAAAGGATTTATTTCCTTTCTTGCAGAAAGTGAGCATACGTGTAGGTCATCCTGATTCAAATAGATATTGAGATATTTTGAGACTAAGATTCAAATTTTGTGAGGGATTTTCAGTTTTCCCCAAGTGTCTGTTTTCTCTGACTTTTAGGATGCTGCTATTCATGACTCTTAACTAAAAACCTGAAATGCTACCAGTGTCCTTTCTTCTTGTCAGGTCCTGAATGGCAATTTATTTTTCCTCAATTCTGGGGGACATTTGAAATCTCTTCTCAGCTTTTTAAAATTAGTAGTAGTAATAAACTTGGCTTCTGGAGCAGTTTTAAACTCATAACAAAATTGAGTGGAAAGTACAGAGAATTCCCACATACTCCATGTTTCCCCACAAAAACCATCCTCTCTCACTATGAAGCTGCACCATAGTGGTTTATTTGTTACAGTTGATACCTTATTGACATTTTCACATCATTATCATTCAGAGTTCATAGTTGACATTAGGACTCACTCTTGATGTTCATTCTGTAGATTTTGATAATGTTTAAGGACATGTATCCACCACTGTACTATCATACAGAATAGTTTCACAGCTCTAAAAGTCCACTGTGCTCTGCCTATTCTTTTTAGCCTCTTAGTAGCTGCATTTGTCTTAATTTGTTGGTCTCTTTCTTCCAAAATTTTAGAATTCATCAAATGCTGAAAGTGCAGAAGCTGCATACTGTGCTAAGCTCCCTTCTTTGAGATTCTGTTTTCTTTTTTATCTCTGTTCTTAATCCTGCATAACTTGGTTGTTCTCCAAAGCCTCAAATAGCTACTGTTTTGATTTATTTTATATTGTATAGTTTTTATATATTTTTTCTTAGTAAGAAGTTTTTATCTGATCAAATCTAGTCATGTCAACTTTATAGAACCAATAATATAATTACTTCCATCTGAGCTAATTAATTTGTTGACATATAAAGATAACAAAGTTATTGAGATAGAGAAAAACTTTACCCATGCCGAATGCATCTTTTTCCCCAATAGAGTCTATCTAGTCATTAATTTATTCATTGATTTATTCATTCTTCAGAAATATATAAATTGAACCTATTTAATATGCTTATGAAATGTAAAATATGGTAGACTCTGGGGTATAGAAATATATTTAGCATTGATATTGGTTTTGAGAAGATTTCAGCCTAGTAGGATGCATGACTGAAAAGATTAGAGTAGAAAGATAGAAAGTTTTGAACTCAGATGGACTAAGTTATTTATTAGTTGTGACCTTGAACAAGTTATTCAGTTATTTCTAAGCTTTAACTGGAGAAAATATTGAGTGTTATAAGATTAAACAAAAAGTATGTGATATGCCTATCACTATGCCTGCAACACAGTAAGATAGAAGTAATTTGTTTTTCTTATTGCTATTCCAGGTAGAGAGATATATAAAGTGTGAAGTCCCTGGGAGTGTTTGTGGAAGATAAGGGACAATTTTATAAAGGTTAAAATATGCAGGAAATATAGGTCATCATCTGAAATAGGTAGTAATGGTAGGACTAGTGTGCATATGTGTGTGTGTGTAAGAGAGAGAGAGAGACAGAGACAGAGAGAGGAAGAGGCAGGGGTCCAAATGAGTTTAGGATTTAGAAAAAAGAAAGCCACTGACACGTACAGGTATTTTTTTATATCACAAATTAAGCATTTTTAATGTGTCTGCCACAGTTTCATAAGAACACAATGCTGAGTAAGACAGATAGTAGATAGATCAATTTTACAAAGTTTACTTATGATCGAGGATATAGACAGAAAGGAGGCAATTACAAATGGTATGGTTCTATAGATCTTTAGGGCAACAGCTCATCCCATAGCTGTTCCTCTCTTCTCCGAAATGGGCCCTCTGGTAGATGCCTAAGTTAGAAACAATACAATTGTGACATTAATCTGAGGTTGCCATTGGGGCCATTTAGTTTTTTGCATGTGGCTAGAGCTGTGGCCTGCCATATGACTAGATTGCAGGGAAAGTTGGTTAGGAGAAACTGACAAGAAGGAAGTAGCTACATATGCGGAAGTGAGCTGAAATGTGAGAGAGAGGGAATCCTGTCGACGTGTAATTTCTGGTTCTAGTCCTTTCTTAAGGCCTGATTTCAGTCTTGTCCTTGGATTATATAAGGCAGGGGTGTCAAACTGGCGGCCCATGGGCTGCATGTGGCCCCAACGTAATTTTTTGTGGCCCACGATGCTCTGAAATAAAATGAAAATAGAAAAAATTGTTATGAAGAAAATAGTGCTTAGGGGAGATCGAGGCAATATTGTGCACACAATTCCCTCGTTAACCCTTTAACTACTGAAGACAAGTATACACATGGCCCAGTGCCTTTCCTGGGGGCCTGTGGGCGTGTATAAATGCACTGACTCAGTTCCGGCGATGTTTGTAAATGTAATGTGGCCCATGTGAATCTTGCCTGTTGCACCAAATAGCCTGTGTTTTAATTGAGTTTGACACCCCTGATGTAAGGTAATGATGCAGGAAACAATTGTGAGCAGTGACATCCGATGTTCGCAGTCTCACGAATTCGAAGAATGGGAATGCTGACTCCACAGGAAAGGTGAAGCAATAAAGTTTGTTATTAAGAAAGGAAAGAAGTAAAAGTTCTCTAATGAGAGGGGGCACCCAAAAGTGGAATGCCCAGTTTCTACACTTAGGGGCTTTTATGTATCTTCAATATGCCTTGGAGCTATTGTTTGGTGCATGCAGTTAATTTCTAACTTGGGAGGTGTCATACTCAGTCACATAGAATAGGTTCAGGCTGAGCCAGGTGACGTTTCTTTATTCAGGCTTATTTGAGGGGCTATGGACCATGGGTTCTGGTGTCATTCCCTCCAGTGGCTCAGTTTCCTGACCACCAGGTTTCTGTGCTACATTCCCAAACATGGGTGTCATGACTACCCAAAGTGCTGGGACCCCCTCCCGTAACTGCTGAGGTTCCACTAACTATCCTGTATCGATAACACTACATCTATACATTGCTTACATTCGCCTAAGCTGATTTCCACATGTTGCAACTGAAGTCTTAACTAACAGGTTTATGACAGATGCTAAGGTAGATGATGCAGAGAATCATACATGAAAGGTGTGTAATGCCAGTTAATTGGTAGCACAGGGAAGGATATTGGAAGAAGAGATGTTTTAAGTTGAGATTGGAAGGATCAGCAAGAGAAGAGAAGGAACAAGATTGTTCAAAACAGAGACACAGGCATGTACGAACTGAACTGGAGAGTATAGGCAAAGGACTAGTTACAGAAGTTCTATCTATGGCTCAATGTTGGAGGCTGGGGAGGAAGAGTAGACAGGTATCAACTTGGAATGGTGAATGGCTTCTGATCGTTCAGGCCTAACTGATAGGATAGTGTGCTGTGGACCCCCATCTTCATAATTCCATGTGGAGAGATTTTCCTGTAAGCATAGTCTAGATCTCCCACCCCATCCTTACTCACTTGCCCACAGAGAAGATTAAGTTATCCAGAGGATGGGTGAGAGCTGTCATCCCATGTATTGCGATAGGATGAAGCTGTAGATTAAGAATTGGGCATTTGGTTTCATTTTTCCTCTCTCTGCCTTCCTTTCTAACTTGCTCCTCAGAAAACACAGTTTTTGCCAGTAGGAAAGGGGGTAACATTCCTAAGATGGCTAATGAAAAAAGATTTAGATCCTCCATTCATGAGATGGGAAATCTAAACATGGTAAATAGGTTAGGACTTTGATAAAGAATTCTGTAGGGCCTGTAATGAAATCTAGCATTGATTTTTTTTTTTTTTTTTTTTTTAGAGATGGCTAGGCCAAATCAGACAGGTGAATTCAAAGTAAAATGCTTGGGTTTTATTAAAGTACTGCTTGATGTTTTTTAGTCTTTTTATAAACAACGTGAGTGATTTGGGGAAGTGTGTTAAATAATATGCAGGGTTTTGAAATGAATTATTATTCATTTTTATAATGAAGACTTCTCTTAAGTGGGCATTAAAGAGCACAGCTTTTGTTTTAGTAATTTTGGATGTGGGTGAATGCAGAGTTGCAACAGGGCCATACTGTTACCCTGAGGCACCAAAGCAATATACTTTCTGGAACAGCACCTCCATGTCAGCGCATCTTAGAGATCTTGTCCTTATTTCTTCCTCCCCTTCACAGGAAGCACCATGTTTCTCCATTAGTTCCAGACCTTCCTCTTTATGCTGCTTAATCAGAGACAGGATAAGACTGGATCTGGTGCATTTCAGTCTTATCTTGGAACTCCACATATTTGATCAAACTCAAATCCAGACCGCCCATCCGTCATTACAGATGGTCTTCGTTGTTTATTTCAGGCTAATACCAGTTTATCTGGAGCAGCTACTTTCTCTCCAATCAGCATCTAATATCAAGTGACAGCTAGCCTGGTAAGGCTTTGGAGGATGATAAATTTAATAGAAAAATCAGTGAGGACAGAAAATGAGGAATCTATGCAGTCACTTCAGGTGCTTGGAAATGCTAACAGGCATGTTCAGAATATCTCAAATATGTGGGAATAGGAGCTCATGGAAACTATGCATTTGGGGATGGTGGTGGAAGTGTCTGCCTGTCCTTATAACACACACACAAAAACGATCAATATAATTGTTTTTGGTTATAATGTGACAGGCATGCGGGTTAAGCAATTTCCGTGAACCATTTCCATTAATATAGGCAACCTTATGAGCTAGATGCTACCATTGGTTTCATTTCCTAGATAATTAACTCACGGAAGGTCCCACAGAGTAGCAAATGGCAGGGGAAAGCTTTGAAC
Source organism: Craseonycteris thonglongyai (assembly GCA_004027555.1). Taxonomy (NCBI): domain Eukaryota; kingdom Metazoa; phylum Chordata; class Mammalia; order Chiroptera; family Craseonycteridae; genus Craseonycteris; species Craseonycteris thonglongyai. Next base: position 27,854 of record PVKE010015691.1, read on the forward strand.
CCTGAGCTGTGTGGTCCCAGGGCCATGCCCTTGATGATATACTGCCACATACCTTCGGCTGACCATTTTGTCCACCTTTTCCTTTAGCAGCTTGACCTTTGACCTCCTGTTAATCTGGGAATGATGGATATTTTTCCCCTTTCTCAAAGTCCTGCCTGGTCACACTGGCTACCTTATTATTCCCTAGTACTGTCACAATCTGGATGCCAGATCCTACTAATGCAGTGACCCGAGGTATGAACGGTTCCATGGCAGGCGGCAAGCCGGCAGAGCGCCTACACTTGGTCACATGTAATTACTACACTGCCGCTGCTCCTTGTACTTCCCGTGTTACCTAAAATTGTGTTAACATTACCCACATTTGTTCTTGGCTCCGGCTACCAAGCAGCCTGGAACCAGCCCCCAGCCACACCACAGCAGATTCTCAGCCAGGCTGTTTCTAATGTCAGCTCTGCGGGGTCTGGGTGACTTCTTCCCACGTTCACTCCTTGGTGGGCCTTTTGCAATTCAACCAACTGTCCATCTGAAGGGCTCAGCGGTGGTGGTGGGGGTGAGGAAGGAGCAGCTGCCATGAATGGGGGAACTGTCAGTCTTTTGTCCATTCCTCTGAGTACCATTTCAATGTCTTTGCTGAAATGGAATTTGAATTTCAAAAGGTTTAAAGAACGTTTCGCAAACCCACAATTTCCCAGCAGCTTGTAAACCTCTTAAAACATTGCGTTCAATCTGCTGCTACTGATGAGTATAGCTGCTGAGTACTGCCCTGAGCTGTGTCGTGCTGGTTAGTCATGAACTGCCGTCCAGTGTCCTTGACTCACCCACAAGAGAGCATGCAGCCCACCTAGGCTCCCTTTGATTTCTGGGAAGAACAGTCCAGTTCCCAGACAGCTGATGCCTATGGCATCTCTGCAGCGGAGGAAGTCCCTGACTGTGTAAGGGATGCTCATCTAAATGTGGAAATGGAGAGGATGAGACGGTTCAGTGATAAAGAGAGGAGTGACATGGAAGCACAGGGAGCGGCTCTCTTTACCCTCTCCCTCCCCTAGGGGAACCTCGAAAGTTGCTGTCTTGATTGGGACCTATCTCTGGCAAAGTAGTAATTTTTATTTAGGATAAACGAGGCTGTTGTGGGGGCTTTAGAGGGAGTTCCATTGTCAGTTCTGCATTAAAGGGCCATTAAAATAAAGTGTTACTGTAAGAAGCTCTGTCTGCTAGACATTTCTCAGAAGAGCTCCGTGCCTCTTCTGAGGGCTGCTTGCTTCTTCTTCTTTCCCTTATTGCGAGGGGGGAAAATGCCCCTAATGAACTGCACCTTTTTAATTGATTATAAAAGCAGAAGAGAATATAGCAGTGGGAATTGTTGGCAGTGTTTTACAGCAAGTGGTGAATCTTTGCATATTCATTTGTTTCTCATTGGCCAAGATGAATCCTCCTTTGGTATTAAAGCAAATGTGCTGTGAATTTGCAAAGGACAGGTTTTAACGACTTTTCCTGGCTGGAGGCCTGGGTAATGTTTTTTTGGTAAAATGGTAGGAGGGCCAGGAAGTGGGTTGGGTAGGGAGCTGAGCTGGGGGAAGTGAAGCGGGGCATACTTTAGTGCAGGCAGAAGCTGTGTGGCTCTGAGATGGTCTCTGAAGTAGCTGGAATGGTCTTATCTTGTGGGTGGAATGTAGGAGGACTGGATCACAATGTGGTAACTATAGGAATAATCTGACTGCAGGGTAAACTGTATTTGGCATAAAACACAATTATTTTGGCAATCCAGAAAATAGAATTGAATTGAAGTCTTCTCTGACAGGAGAGGAAGTAGTCACCGGACCTCAGGTTCGTCTAACTATGTGACTATCTGGGTTCTCAAGTAGTTGGAAGGGAACCTGGCTACATCTGATATGAACTAAAGAGCAGGTCCTGCTTCCTCACACTCTGTCTCACCCTCTGTATTCATCTCTAATGACTACTCAACATCCTTCTCTTCCATCCCATTGCTTTTACCTCTCAGCGTTGCTCTTCTGCTCCAGTAAATCTGGAATCACACAGAACAGATGGTTTCTTTAAAGGTAGGCTGACCGGGTGTACCATTTTAAATGGGATCGAAACCAATGGTAGTGTTTCATTTCAAATGGTACGTGTGGTCAGCCTAGGCTCACTGGGCTAAATTCGAAGGGCCTGTAGCCTGACCATATGTACCCTTTGAAACAGGAAAGTGTTGTTTTCTGTCCTGTTTCAAATGGTACGTCTGGTCAGCCTATTTAAAAGGGGAGCTTCTTCCTGCATTAGGACCTTTGCACATGCTATTTCTTTCACCTACTCTATTATTTTCTACCCCCCCCCCCTCCGCCCCTACCCACATTGCTGGGCTGGCTCCTACTCATTCTTCCAACCATAGCATAACACTACCTCCTCCAGGATGCCTTCCACAGACATCTGGATCAGCGTAATCCCTTCTGCTAGAGGGCACCTTTCACACCATCCTTTTCCTTCATATCAAGTACCATCACTTTAATTAAATAATTGCTAAGTATACCCAGTGTAGTATGCATATTTCTATCAAATCTCAATAGTTACTAATAAAAAAATCGACAAATTGTATGTTTCCATGTTTATAGCTTTAATAAAAAATTAACATTTTCAGAGATAACATTTAGTGATCTCAGGGATACCTAATTCTGGAAAACAGTAGAAAATTTGGTCAGAGGTCTCTCCTTGTAACCAGTTCAGGAATTCTTAAATTTCTATAAAATTCTTCTTGCATTGCATTAAGTTCTGAATAAGTGATGCAACTGGTTAAAAAAAAAATTACACATAGTAAACATTTTAAGAAAAATATCAAAATTTAAGTGAGTTTGCACTTAAAATTTTAGGTAATTCTTATAATTAGTTTTTTTACTTGTTTCTTATAAATCTGTAGACAAAGTTTCCCCCATCCACTGAATATCTACTTGTTCTTTTGATCAGAGTGATCAGAGAAAATTATGTAGTCCAGCACTAGGGACACAGACCATAAGCGTTTTATGCTCAGAGGAAGCCCTTTCTTCTGAATTGTCAGGTGCTGGTAGTTGGTTAATCAAGTCCTTTGAAGTAATAGATGGGTGTGTGTGTGTGAATAAAACATATATTTAAAAATTCTATTTTAACTTAAAACATACATATACATCTATTTTCCAATATGATAATGTAGAACCAGATCTTTTGTTTGAGCTTGGGTCCACTGACCAAAGTTGTCCATTATCTTTCTTGTTACCATCACAAAATGCGGTAGCTACATTTTCTAGTTTGTTTGTTTTTTAATAAAGAGAACTAAAAGAGATTTGAGAGGCAATCTGAAAGCAGAATCTTTTACATTTTATGTTATTCTCTCCAGTCTTTTATAGTTGTCTCACGCATACTTAATTTAATATCATTTTAGTAGCTTGACCTTATTGCGTCTTTTGGTAGCAATCATTTAAACAACTCTCTTCTCATTCTGATTTCATAGATTTAAAAAAAATATTTTTTATTCATATTTTTGAGAGAAGATGAGAAAGAGAGAGAAAGAGAGAGAGAGAGAGAAGAGGGAGGAGTCAGAGCAGTCTCCATAGTTGTATATCATTAAGTTGTGATATAGTTTCAATCCACTCAGGTGGATGTGGGACTGCATGGGGCAGGAACTGAACTAGGAGCCCCCCACATGGGAGGTGAGAACCTTCGCTGCTGGACTATCCCAGTGGTTACCAGTTGTGGAGCAGTTCTGTATATGGGGTTGCACAGGTTGGGGCCAGGATTCGATGCCTGGACCTAGTGATTGTGAAGCAAGTGCTCAACCTCTGAGATTTCCCAGCATCCCCTTATTTCATAGATTTGTATAACATGTATTTAAGTTACGTATTTGCAATAAATTATACAATGGGTATCAGTGGATTTGGGAACAAACAAAACTGAGTCTTGAAAAACATAACTTAATTGGGAACAAAGGAACTGAGCATTAGTCAGGAAGTTTTATATAATAAATGGACACTGTTGTCTAATCCCTCAATCTGCAAAATAGTGGGTAGTTAAAGGAATTTCTTCTATATCTAAATGTGTTTAATATTTTATTAGTGCTAGTCTTTCTTGAAAAAATTTTATAGAGACAAGAACAGTTCCTGCATATAGTAGGTTCTCAGTCATAACTGGCTAAATGAATGAATGATTGGCCTCTTAGAATTAAAACTCACTTTCTAGGGGATGCCCAGACAGCTTAGAGCAGGGATTCTCAACCCTGTGCCCGCAGGCCGATTTGTGTGCGCCCGCCATTATTTGACTGCATCAGAAGTTTTTCATAAACACGAAGTCAAACTATCATTTATTTTTATACATTTGTTAGAATTTTAAAGTATTGTTTGAGTATCTACACAGGTTTATTATATTCATTGGTATGTTTGCGATATCGTATGTATAAGTGTTTCCCTAGCTTTCGCCTTTGTACATGTCGCGTCTTGTGTAGCCGCTGCGCTCTTTAAACTCTCCTCCACACAACCGGGAGACGCCAAGTTGCCATTGTGATTGCGGTTGCTGGACTGATCGGGTCGTGATGGTTAGCTAGGATCACAGTGTTTTGATAGATTCGATTTTAAGTGAACTAAAAGCGAGGTAGGTAATCTATTATTATGGTGGCAATTTGATATGATATTGTAGTTCTATAACTTTTTATTTTTATTTTTTTAGTCCTAAAATGAGTGGACCAAATAAGAGAAAATGAACCTATAATTTTAACACAGACTGGAAGGAATCATATTGTTTCATTAATTTAAAAGGTAAATGCGTTTGCCTGTTGTGTGGCAGTAGTATTGCAGTGCTGAAAAAACATAATGTTGAACGTCACTTTCAGACAAGTCATACCACTTTTGATATGAATTATCCACTTAAATCTGAAGTAAGAAAGAAAAAAATAAATCAACTCAAATTAAGTTGAACTACTCAACAGACTGTTTTCACTAGACATGTGGAAAAAATCTAAAAAGGCAACCATTGCCTCTTTCAAAATTTCTCATATGCTCGCAAAGAAGAAAAAGCTTTTCCAGGATGGTGAATTGTTAAAAGAAGCATTTCTGACTGCTGCCGATGGTTTGTTTGAGGAATATTCTAACAAGCGTGAGATTATGTCGGCGATGCAAGACCTACAGTTGTCAAATAACACAGTCACAAGAAGAATACATGCAATTTCAAAAGACTTGCAAACTCAGTTAAAGACTGACTTGGAAATATGTGACTGC
>PVKE010015692.1:0-33077 GCA_004027555.1 Craseonycteris thonglongyai
CTCCATGTTTCTCCTTCCCTGTGTCCTTGGCTCAGGGGGGGGGGAAGCCCAGGGTACTTTGTCAGCTGTGGATTATAGACGGAAGAGCTCCAAATAGAAAGAGCCTGGTTGGAAGAGAGCTGCTTGAATTACAGCACGAAACAAATCTTCACTGTTTGAAGGTTCTTAGATTGTGGTGGTGTTTGTTGCTATGCTCAGCTCCCTGTTGAACGTGCAAGGGTAGGTGGCCATCGTTAGTCAGAGTGTCTTCTACTTTCTTCCTAAAGGGAAGCAAAATGTCTAGGCTCAATTGGGCAGTTCATTCTAGAAGTGACACAGTCATTGGTTTGTAGCAAATCTCAGGTGAGCGCTGGAATTTTCTGGAGCAAGATCATTAATGTGTGAGTTGTTTTACAGGAGAAGCATTTCATAGAAACCTACAGAACCTATTTAGATGAACTCAGGAGGTGACCAGCCAGCCCTACAAAGAAATGAGTCCCAGTGGCTTGCCAAATGTGCTTTTAGGAGTATATCCCCAGCTTCCTTTACAGGTTTCCCAGGGTACATAACAGTTTTCATGATTAGAATCCTTAGAAGGTTAGATGACTATATCAGGAGGTTTCCTGAAGAAAAAAAAAAAAATGCATTTAGGTTACCTGGGAGAGGTGCCAAATTAACCCGATCTGTACCCACTCAGAGCATATAGCTTCTCAGATTCTGAGTAGAGCACCTAATAGTAATGGAACAATGCACTGGTCATATGAATTTTTGATGGGGGCACAGTGAGTGGGGGGAGAGGAAAATGTTGCAAATGAGGGATGCTTACCCTGAATAAGGAAGATCTGGTTGGGAGACTACAATTCAGGGATCCTTGAGCACCCAGGAGTGTAGTAAAAAGTCAAAGGAAGGCTCAGTAAATAGGATGGCAGCCAGTGAGAGCAGGAAGGGAGTAGGCACCAAACAGTGCCCCCTATCATGAAGTTTAGCTTCGTAAAAAAAAAAAAAAAAGTTCAGAATACTTTTCATGAAAGATCTGTTGGGCTTTATTCCAAAGCAGTGGTGGAAATAGCCTGTTACTAGTTATTTTCTGTTTCTTAGTAGCCAGGAAGTGTTCTTTTTTCCCTGATAGATTGCGTAAGTAAGGTATATCTTTTTCTTCTCTTAAATTTATCATACCTTTTCCTGATGGAGTTCAGAGATATTTAGAATTCTGTTTGAGGAAAGGCTTAGAACTAACTGATAACATTGGTTGGCTAATCTCAGCTCAATCAAAAAATGGTGGATCAGAAAAAATAATCACATAAAAAGTTTTCCCCAAATAATATCTGTGTCATAGCCCAATAGTTCTCCTCTCCATTCTCCTCTTCATCTGGCTTCTCCAACTTAGGCAGCATTTGAAATTCAAATCAAGCTTCAACTGCTGGAAAATCTCTGCCTCAGTTAAAGATAAAAGAAAGAAGATGCAAAGAAAAAGTAGCAACCTATTCCCTTAACATAGAACTGCTGATTTCAGGCATCTTGGTTAGTTGTGAACAAGTTAGTGATATGCTTTGTAGACTTGAGTTTGGTGATGATGTGTATGTATCTGTCTCACTTATCTAATTATTGAAGCTTTTATTTTTATATTAGTGTCTTCAAGAAACCCAGAATCACTTTTTATTAGGTATGCACAGAGTATGAGCTCCTTGAAGATAGAAGCATCTTCAATTATTCTGTTGTCCTGACAACATGCTTACACATGACAGGCAGGGAGTAAATGTTTATTTAATGAGCCAATCAGTTATGCATCCTCACTTTTATTTTTCTTCTTTACCCCGAGAGGGCCAAGAAACCACCTTCCCTAAATGCTATTTCCCCACAAACAGATTTCTCTGAAAGACAAATTCAATGAATCTGAGAGATGAGATTATCACACCTTCCTCCCAACTTGATTTCCAGTGGGTATGCCTCCTGATTTCCACTCGCTGCACTGTGTTTCTTTTTGAGGGTGGTAGCATAGGTAGGTGTTTTATTTTTATTTTTATTTTTTTAATTTCCTGGCTAATATACACATTGCTTGTGTGTTTGCCATGGAAAAGACTCCCCTAATCTTTGGGGTATAAGGAATCACTCAGTTATGGGAACTCACTGAAATGTTGTCTAGATTTTTGAGTCCTATATCCTCAGCTTCCATCATGACTCTGTCCTCACTTACTTCACTGTAGGCTGACCATACTTGAGACAAAAACAGGATCTTGGGATGACAAAAATAAGATGGGGTTATGGGATAATCGGTATTCTTGAAAAAGTAAAATGATAAGAAAAGTTTGAACGAACAATTCTTCTTCAGTGACAGAACTCACACAAAATTTATGTAGATGTAGAAGGGGACTGTATTTCACCACATTCGTACTATGAACATTTCTCTGATGAAGGAATCTTACGAGCAAATATCAATCTTTCAACACCTATCACAAAACTTCTCACACTCCATGACACAATTTTGTTTTACAACTAATGTAGCCCTCATTGTCTTAACACTTAATCTAGATTTCTCCTTTGACCATACACTTTTTATAACAGAAAATATTCATTCAACAGGTGCTGTGCTTCCTAGAAGACAAAGAATAAAGCCTACAATATTACAAAAGTCTTGAAAGTCTGGGCATTATTCATTCACTTCAGAAAAAATCTTGACCCATCTATCAGATACAGAAATATTTTCTTTATTCCCTGTATCCAACTACCTCACAATTATAGATTTTATGAGGGTCCACTCATCACAACACAAGTTTCTTCTGTTTTTCTGTGCGTGATGAGTTTCTTGGTCAGGCTGTCCTGTATTTTTTCCCCCATTCAGGTGTAGCACCCACTTGAACTTCTCAGTATTTCCTTCACTGCGTTTCCACTTGTTGATATATTCTGGTTTTGTAGAAATTCTCAACTTCTTCAAAAAACTTCGCCTTAGTAATTTCTCCTGAATTGACTAACATTTTTAGTTGTTTGTTTTTTTTTTGACATCAGTAGTTATAAACACTTTACTTTTTCTGGACTCTAAGTTGTTTATAAGATTTTCAATATTTATGGCTACTTCTGTAGCTGAAATATTATCTTTTTCAATTAAACTAATATAAGTTTGGAACGTAGACATTTGATCTCTTGCAAATGACAACCACATTTTCAAACAGGGATTTTCAAACCATTTTCACAACAAAATAGGGTGTTTTTCTTGAGAAAGAAATTAAGAACTAACTTCATCCAACATGCTTAAAATACTGTCAAATGGTGGACCTAAGTACAAAAATCATGCATTTCCATGCTCTAACAACATAGCATAATTGTTTCTTGCAACATCACAAAAATATTTCAATTCTTCAACTCTGTGTATTTATGGAAGTATTTGTATTTGTTCACTGCAAAATATACCATATCAATTGGTAAACAGTCGACAGCACACTGGAGACAATTGTGTATAATGTTTGCCCCACAACCAATGCCAATAATTGGCCTCATCACACACTGAATGGGGCTTAGCAACTGCCTCTTAAATTCCCCACCACTGCAGACAGGCAAGGGACGGTATCTGATCACCACTAGCTCAAGAAGACTGGCCCTAACTGGACAAAGTAAATGGAACGTCCTCTTTTGTCACCTTAGTTTTACTGCATGCATTGATTAGCATAGAATCTTATGATAAATCGGTAACCAGCATTCAGTTTTTTACAAAAAAGTAAAAATGGGAGAAAATTGACATTTATATTAAAACGACAAGATAGTTGAGAAATATGAAAAAAAACTGTACAGTCCCATTTCAAATGGTACCTATGGTCAGCCTACTTATCCATGTTCCTTATGGAAGGCTAGAGGAGTGTATCAGGTCAGCTGTTGTCAGCTGCTCCTAAAAAGAAATCCAACAAAAAGTGTTGTGAACAATTGGGATATTTTTATGATGTCAAATATTAAGTTTGAAAGTAGGGCTGTTGCAAGGTTGATTCATTTGCAGGCTTGACCAAGTGAAATGTAGATTATTTCTGTCTTTCTGCCCTGGTATCTTCAGCATATTTGCTCTAGTCCTCAGACTGACAGGTTTTCATGGTTACAGTTATGCAGCAACTCTTCAAAGCCACCCTAAGAGTGAAAAAGTGGGTTTCTGTTTTTGTGCACATTTGATTTTAGGTGCAAGAAAACCTTGCTCAGAACTTCCTTGCCAGATTTCTCCTTAGTCTTACTGGCTTCAACTGGGCCACATATCTACTCTTATACCAATTACTGGAATTTGCACGAGTAGTTGAGATTGGTGAAGACTTACCTTGGGGAATGCGGAGGGGCCCTGCTTCTTTGAAGTATAAAATTAGAGTTATGCTCTTAGGAAGAAAGGGAGGGAGGGGAGGGCTATCACAAGAAGTAAAGGGGAGACGATTCCAGGCTCCCTAGGAAAGCTTTGTTCTCCAAGAATGGAAGGTGGTAGTCATGTTGCCAGAGGTTTATTTGGGGAGGTCCTAGTGGGACCCCCATGTCTTATCCCACCTTTGCAGCTTCTCTTCCTTGGGCCAAGTGACATTGTGCAAACCCAATTTTGGGGGATGACTTGTCTTACCAGTGACATTATCTCTCATCCCGAGCCTCAGGATTTCCCAGTGGAAAGGAGTCACAATATATATTTTTTTTGATCAAAACTTTATTAAAGACTCAAAAAAGAAACAAATATTAAAGTAGGAAATGAAAGAGTCTTGTTCTTTCTCTCTATCAATGCTGCTCCTGAGAGGTGCACTGATAAAATCTTACTGTTTATCCTTCTGGACTTCATAGTGGCAGCTTAAGAAAAATACACAATCAGGACACATTTAAGGGAAGAACTGACACCTTTGGAATTAAAACTACAGCCTGGATCCTTCTGGGTGGTGTTTCTCTGGATTCTCGGATCCCCTACTGTGCAAGCCACCCAGGACCCCTCCTAAACCCAGAGCTTGGACACGGCATAGTGGCTCTTCAACTTGAAAGCACCAGACAATGACAAATGTTTTCAGAACATTGCACCTATTTTTTTTTTTAAATAAAATGTATTAGTGTTATTATAAATCAACAAACATGGTTCATAATGGTAATAATGCCCTTGAAGTCTGTTAATCCTGCCATTGGAGAATAGTATGTCAGAGCGTTTGCTGCCCTTGGCTTCACCTTGGGTTATTAACTAACAAATCAGTTATTAGCTGGTGGTAATGACCAATTTTTGAGAGATGATTGCTTAAAGATTGCCCACCTTGAAAAGAGAATTATTATTCAACCGAGGACTGAACCCTTATTTTCGACTCAGTAGAGCTAACAATCTCGTGTGGCTCCTTAGTGTGTCCCTCCTCCAGCGTCCCCCACGTCACCCCCTCAGCTCATCTGCTCTGCTGGCTATGAGGTGTGCCGAGATCATCTGGTTACATAACGGCTTCCTTCTCGGCCCCAGTGACTTAAGTCCAGGAAAAGTTCCATATTTAATATTTATTCACCAAGCAGCGGTGGATGAAGACAGATGGTAATGAAATCAGTCTTGCTGAAAGTGACCACAATGATAATAGATTCTTTATGATGTCCAGGAATGCTGGACTCTTAGTCTCGGCTTAAATGCCTGTTGGCGCCAACTCTGTCATCTTAGGCTTTAGTATTCTTGTCATGCTGCTGACCTCTCCTTAGACCAGCGCAGGCGAGCTGTGCTAAAGGCATGAATCTGTCTTTCTCCTCATATAAATGCTTTAAGCACCTAGAGCCACACATGACTCACCAGCAGAGATTTTTCAGAACAGGAAAAACGAGAAGAGAAAATGAAGGGGTCTGTGTAGAGCGAGTGGGGCAGCTGGCCCAGTGTCCGAGCTGGCTTTGCTGTGCTGCTCACGGCCTGTGGCTGGTTCTTCTGAGCAGCCGGGTTCCCCAGCTGAGCTGGGGGGGGATTTCAGAACTCCTCCAAACTGGGAGAGAGGGTGGAGTAAGAGGGAAGGGAGATGTGTAAAATAAAGCTGTGTTGGGGAAGAACGGGTGCTCCTGTCAAATGAGGAAACTCAGATGGCTGATGGCACAGAGAGAGCTGTGTCCTGGCTCAGGCTGCGCCTTCTCAAACAATCTGGCAGTCCCTGTTAGTAATAAGAAGTAAATCTTCTGAATGTTCCTCTCTGTTCAAAGCATTAATCATGTCGAATTCCTTTGTTATTCTGGAGTCTGGATCAAGTGTAATTCTCTAGGAATTCCATTGTAATCTAGTATTAATGAATCTGTTTTATGGTGCCAGAAAACCTTGCTCTGCATTTGGTTTTTGTACATCCATTATTAGCTTGGTTACAACCTAACTCTAATTGCAGGACTGCTCGGTACCTCTTTCTCACTCAGTGTTTTTTCACCTCAGTCTTGGAAATACTCATTATTTTTGGGTGGAAACAAAAGCAGATTCCATATCAGCAGAAGTTCATTGCCCTGAGAGGTTTTGAGGGGTGGAGGTGAGGCTGAAGAGAGGGCTGGCTTCAGTCTTGGGGAGGAGCCAGATAAACCGGGGTTCACCCTTCAGCTCTCCCACTTACGAGCTCTGTTACTTTTAGCAAGTTAAAGAACCTCATTTTCCTTTTCTGTAAAATGGACCTCAGAATGCCCCCAACTGTGAAAATGAAACAACAACCAGGTCTCTCTCCAGGGATGACAAAGTCTGCCCCAGGAGGGATGAGCTCCCTGCCCCCAGTCAGGGACGCTACAGTCATCTGTCTCCCAGGATGGAAGAGGTCAAAGTGCGTTAATGATAGTGTCACTTCCAACTTGAAGATTTGGAGTGTTCCCATAGAACCCATGTGGTCCTGGCTCCAGGAAACACCTGCCTGCTTCCCAGAAGACGCCTGAGCAGCAATGGAGGGTCAGAGGCTGAGAGTCTTGGCTTTTCGGTGGTAAATAATGAATGTTGCACCAGCTGCTGGCAGACTCTGAAACCTTCTGTTTTGAGATGCAGGGTAGAGAGAGAGAGAGAGAGAGAGAGAGAGAGAGAGAGAGAGAGAGAGAGAGAGAGAGAGAGAGAGAAAGAAAACAAAAAACACCACCCAATATGCGTTTATCTGGTCCATCTTTAAATAGCTCTCTTCAGATTTCAAAAGGGAACTCTGTCCTCGTTCCCGGCTGACTTTCTGCATCCTGCCACGAAACAGGACTACTGGCCCTAGATTTTGACCTGGTATAAAAAGCAGTATATTTTTATGACCTGGTAACAGTCACATTTCTACACCATAAAATATTAAAGCAGGCATGACAGTGCCTTTAAGATCTCTGAGGCAGGTGCTATCAAAATGTGCCCCTTTATTATTTATTTATTTGACTCTTTCTGTATAGTGAGGCTTAAATGCTTTCCAGGCCAAATCATTAAATTCCATTATGGAAAGTGGGGATTGCTGGCAAAATGTGCTCACTCTGGCTATTAGACCCATGTGTCCCCAGGGGAACTTCATGGAAGGGAATAGAAAAAAAAAATCTGGCTTCTGTGTATATGTAAGTTATACAATGTGACATATATTGGGCTCCTAAGAGTGATGCTACCTAAGAAGCTAAACAGGGAGGGACCACTAGAGATCCTATTCTTCTAGCCAGCATCCTCTTAGGGAATGGTCTGCAAACTATGGCCTTTGTGCCAAACACTGCTGTTTTGTTCAACTCATGAGCTGAGAATGGTTTCTACATTTCTAGTTGGGTGAAAAAAAAAAAATCAAAAGTGTTTTTTATGGCATGGAAAAATAATATGAAAATCTCATTGTTCATAAAAAACTGTTATGGGGACACCATCACACCTATTTGTTTGTGTACCAACAATGGCTTCTTTCTACAAACGCAGTGGTTACTACAGAAACCATGTGGCTACAAAGCTGAAAACACTATCTGTCTATTTGTAGGAAAATTTTGCTGACTTCTGTCCTAGAGGAATGTGGACTTGGGCTCTGTAAAGGAAAGCACTGGGGTGAGAGGAGTTCAAGTTCCTTTACAGACATGGGTACATTGGAATATTGACTTTTGATGTTGATGAACTTGATTATCTCCTGAAATGGACAGATAGGCGGGTTAAGGGAAGAGGACAGGGCTAGCCTAAAGTAGCTTCTGGATCTAATAACCTTCTCCCCAGATGTTCCTGACAGGTTCCATAACCAGTGACAGATGTCCTTTCCTTCCATCTCCGTTTCCTCCTTGTGTTGTCTACTCCTCATTATCCCCACTGCTTCCTTCCAAGTCTGAGCATGACCTTCTCCCTTGCTCCCTGAGCAGAGCCTCTTTTTTTAAAGATTTATTTTATTGATTTTTGACAGAGAGATACAGAGACAGAGAGAGACAGAGAGAAGGGGGAGGGCCCAGAGCAGTCTCCATAGTTGACATTAGTTTTCCATATAGTTTCACTCCACAGGTGGGCAGAGGGCTGCGCAGGGCAGGAACTGGGCCGGGAGCCTCCTGCATAGGCCCCGGCAAGAACTGAACTGGGGGCACACCCCAGCTCAGCATGTGGGTCCGCACGGACCGGGGCCGGGATTCGATCCTTGGTCCCCGGGGCTTCAAAGCGAGTGCTTAACCCGCTGAGCCATCCCAGCTTTCCCTGAGCAGAGCCTCTTAACTGCTCTGTGTCCATACTTGTCCAGTAACATTGCATCCTCCACACAATAGCTATTGTGATCTTTCAAAAAACCAAAGTCAGCTTTTTGCCTGGCTGTGTTTTCTACTTCATTCAAGTCTGCTGCCGTGATGCTCCCTGGGAAAGGCGTTCCTTGCCCACTGTTTCTGGAGTAGGCCCCACCTCACCCCACCACTATTTGTGTAGTGCCTCTTCTTATTGCTGTCATAGCATTTGTCACCGTGTACGTTATCTGGGTTGGTTTACTGGATTATGTGTGGTTTCTTTTACCAAAATGGAAGCTTCATGAGAGTAGGTACCTTGACTGTCTTACTCATTAAGTTATTTCTAACATCTCACATGAATATCAAGATAAGTTTATTGAATAAACAAATACATAGATAATTTCTCCTGGCAGAAGCTCCATGCATTGTTGGTATCACATCGCACCCACCTGCTTCTCCAAGGTTGTGGTAACTTTCTTGATTTCCTTCATTGCCTCTTGCCCGTCAGCGTATCATAAAGCAGCATAGTAACCAGGCAACTGTATTGAGGGCCAGTTTATACTACAGTCCTTATTTTATGCCCTAGATTACTGAAAAAACCTGACTTTCTTCCTGGATCTCTTTCATTTTCAGAGCCACTACAGAGATGGTCAGAATGTCCAAATAATGATATTAGCCTTGTCAATAAGAGCTTGGGCCATAGAGTTAGACTGACTGAGCTTAAATTGTTGCTTGCTGTGTGAACTTGGGAGAGACATTCAACCTATCTGTGCCTCAGTTTTCTCATGTCTTAATAACAGCACTTACATCATTATTTGTTCTAAGGCTCAGATGAGACCGTAAATATGATACAAGTGTCCAGCTTGTTGCCTGCCACAAGGCAAATACTCAATAAATATTATTGTTGCTGTTCTTATTAGTCGAGCATCTCCTACTTGTACTTACATTTATCTTACAAAAATTAGAAAAAAAATTCATTGTGTGCTAGATTCTGAGGTCAAATTGAGCAAAACAGACATATCCGTGCCCTCAAAGAGATGAAGAAAAAAAAAATTACTTAAATTTTGGTTTTATAATGTCTTATTGTGGGATAGTGTACAGACTTCTTATACTGCATACTTCTTCCCTTTAAGGCACTGTTATCAGCTGAATACACGTGTCTCCCCTGCCCTAGCCCCCAAATTCATATGCTGAAATCTAATGCCTAATGTGATCATGTTTGGAGGTGGGGTTTTGGGACATCTTTGGGACCTGATTAAGTCACAAGAGTAGAACCCTTATGAATTAGTGCTCTTATAAAACAGAACTCAGAGGAGCTCTCTCACCCATTCTGCCATGTGAGGGCACAGGAGATGGCTGTTTTTGAACCCAGAAGTGGCCTCTCACCAGATACCACATCTATGTCACTTTGTTTGTAGACTTCCCAGACTCCAGGGTTGTGAGAAACAAATATTGGTTGATTAAAACACCCACTCTCTGATATTAATTTTTTTAATGGAAGTATAGTTGGCATCTAACATTATAGTAGTTTCAGGTGTACACCACAGTGATTCAACATTTATATACCTTATGATGTGATCACCACACTAAGTCTCCTAACCACCTATCATTGTGCAAAGTTGTTACGGTATTATTGATTATACCAGGGGTCTCCAAACTTTTCAGCCCGAGGGCCACAATAACTATCAAATAGCAGTTATATTATCTCATTGACTGTGAACAGAAGTAGAAAAAGTAAGAGGCTGATCTTGGCAGGATACACGTAAATTTCCGTAATTTTTTCCCATAGATAAAAAGGTCTCCATGGGCCGGATGAGAGGGCCTCGGGCCGTCGTTTGGAGACCCCTGGATTATATTATCTGTGGTGTACAGTACAGCACTGTGGCTTTTTCACTTTATAACTGGAAGTTTGTGTCTCTTATCCCCCTGTAAATGATATTTCAAATAAAGGGTTAATATCTAAAATATATAAGGAACTTATATAACACAACATCAGAAGCAAACAATCGGATTAAGAAATGGGCAGGGGACCTAAGTAGACATTTCTATAAAGGAGACATACAGATGGCCAGCAGACACATGAAAAGATGCCCAATATCACTAATCAGGGAAATGTGAATAAAACCACCAAGAGCTATCACCTCACATCTCTCTGAATGACCTCATCAAAAAGTCTGTGAGGATGTGGAGACAAGGGAACCCTTGTGCACTGTTGGTGGATCTGTAAATGGATGCACCCACTATGGAAAAGAGTATGGAGGTTCCTCAAAAAAATTAGAAATAGAACTACCATGTCCCAGCAATTGCACTTCTGGGTGTTTATCCAAGGAAAACTAAAATGCTAACTAGAAAAGATACATATACTCCTATGTTCATTGCAGCGTTATTAACAATGGCCAAGATAAGGAAACAGCCTTGCTGCCTATTGATAGATGAGTAGATAAAGAAAATGTGGTACATATATACAATGAAATATTACTCAGAAAAAAAAAAGAATGAAATTATGTCATTTGTGACAATGTGAGTGGACCTAGAAGGTGTTATGCTGAGTGAAATAAGCCAGACAAAGACAACTGTTGTCTATGATATTTTTGTTAAAGTAGCCTGAACAAATGAAGACAGGCACTTATAGTTGTTTGGGTAGGCCACAGTAATACAGATGGGAACAGTTTTGGCCCCCAAAGAGTCATGGTCAAGTACAAAGATGTGATCTTAGACAAAAGGCAGAGCAATGATGGTCAAGTAAAATAAACAGGATCTAATCGTTAAACCAGTTTCTTCAAGATAGGACTTTTATGACGCTAATGTGCATTTCAAAGAGGGAAATGCAGTGTTCCTTAAACGTTGTATCTGTAGAACCCTTTTCCACGATCGTCTATTAATAAATAGCCCAGGACAGTTCTGTGCTCCTTGTATTATAATACTGGTAGGCATTGGAAAGTACGAATTGACTCAACCCTCACTTTATTACGCCCCAAGAGGAAGGGGAGATGCCGAAAGGGAAAGCATCTGGTTCAAAGTCACGGTGCGTTCACAGGGGGCCAGGGCTAGACCCCCACCTTGACCTAGTGCCCTCCCCCTGCTCTTCGTTTCTTTTCTCCCTTGCACTGTTTCCATGAATGTGTGTGCTGTGTGGGGGAATATCTCCAAGTCCTGCCTCCTCCCTACCCCACTGCATTCTCTCCTGCAGCTCTGGAGGGTTCTTCACTATTGGGACCATCACAGAGCCCCACAGCCTCTTCCTGGGCCACATCTCTTCCTTGTCACTGAACCTTCCTGCTGTCTGTACCCTTCCTCCTGGATCCTGTCCTCTATTGCTAACCTGCCTATTTTGCACTAAACCAATGAAGGCTGGTGAAAGCTTCATGTGTGTAGCAGACACTGTCACGCTCCACTCAGATCCCCTTGGATCTCTTTCACGTACCTTCCCCTGGATGCTTTTGCTTTTATGACCTCCCCCGGTGACTATTTAAAGGTCTCACTTGGGCAACTGGAGTGGCTTTGCCCAAATTCCCAGAGAGGTAGATATTCCTGGGTTTTACCTGCCCAGGGGTTGCTCTTAGCCAACAACTAAAGGACTTGGGCAGGGGTATGAAAGCCCAGCTTTCTTGTCTAAAATGGATACACGTGAGGGTTCCAGGTGGGGTCAGGTGAGTCTACTCTCTAGGAGAATTTACCAGAAATCAAGCTTTCACTTATCCCTCTCAGGCCTGCTTCTCCCCTACTCGTATCTCGTGGAAACAATTCTTTCACAAATTGCTTGCCCACGAATCCTCCTCTCAAGGTCCGCTTCTGAAGAGCCCCACCTAACACACTGTGTGTCCATATCCCGGACAGATACATACACATCTAATAGGAAGGCAGGATATAATCAGAATATCAGCCGCTGTGCCAAAGATAGAGGTTAGTATTTTTTTGGGGGGTGGGTAGGTGGTATGGGGGATGAGACAGGAGGACTTTAAAGGCCTTGCAAAACAAACCAAGTAAGAGACATACATTTTGACATGTTACGTTTGTTCTTAGTAAAGGAAGGAAAAGAGGAAGCTAGGAAGGCCCTTGGGCAATGGATGTAAAAAATATATAAACATGTATTTGGTTTTATGGCCCAGAGCAGGGGTCATTAAAGGAAGAAGGATGATTTTCACATCGGAAGTTCTGTTTCAAGGTTCATTCTGGCAGATGTGCTAAGTTCCCCTGTAGCCATCACCAACATGCCACCAGTCCTTTCGATCCTGTGCCTGCTGGCAGCTTAGTGAAAATCATCATGACTTTTTTTTTTTTTTTTTTTGTCCTTTACCAGATGGTTCAATTAGTCAAGATTCTGAAAAAGCCAACTGGAACATTCTTTTAGCCTTATCTATTCAAGTCAGCCAGCCCTTGAGCACTGGGTGGGGATTCTGAGAGCAGCAGATTTTCTCAGCCCCATCAGGGTTACCGGTATTACTTTCTGACAGGCTCGTGGAGGGAGGCAGGAGGCTGCCAGTGTGGTTTATACCTTGGACGGTGCCAGCACCAGAACACGGAGGGAAGAGCTCTCTTTCTGTTGGACCGTTGAGAATGAGCAGCGTGGGAAGGAGCTGACACGGAAGGACCCGTTTCCTGCTCTTTTGCAGCGGCATGCTCAAAGTCAAGGCAATCACGCTGAGTTTGGTTCTCGAGGCTCTTGTGTTACCTGGATGCCCTTCCTTGAATGGTACATGGAATTAGTTCCACATTTCTTCCCTCACAATTAGCATATGAATGGGCAGATTGATAGTGCTAGAAGGATGGATGTTTGAACACACAGGGTGCCTCTGAGCTTACCAGCGAGCAGCTGCTTTTGTCAGGGGGAATCTCAGCTCCTTGACACCAAGCCAAGGGACTGAAGATGGGCAAGGAAGGCATCACCTGGTTCACCCTCCTCATTTGACCTGAAGGGATCCTAGTGCTTAAATAGATGACAGCATCTGATTAAAGGGATGCTTGTTGGGCCCATACACCAGAGACTCATTGAATGAAACAATTTTCTATTGCCATCTCTTATTTATTTGAAGGAGGTGACTTGGTTGTGGTGAGAAAAATGAGAAGAATCTGTGCTTTCGAGTCCATCAACCAGGGTTCAAATTCAGTTTCACTGCTAGGTATAATGGGTGAAATACTCAAAGTCCCTGAGTTTTACTTTATTGACTCTTAAAACTGGGAAAGAAATAGCTTCTTGGCAGGGGAATTAAATTGGAAAAATCTGTTAGAAAGTGTTCAGCACAGAGCTGGCCCATAGCAAGTGCTACACAAATGTTCTCATTGCCTTGCTTGCTTGTCCCCCAAAGACACACAGCTGATTAATGGCAAATCTGGTCTCCAGTTTTTCTGACTTCCGTTTGGTATTCCTCCTACCCCTCCTTCATTCATTCTTTGACTCTTAGTTAGTCTGAAATTTCTCTTCTTGTGACTAGGGTGGTGAATAGCTTTGTCTAACTGTAAATTCTAGAATATTAGCAACTGTAAGATGAGGATTAAAAATCACTGCAAAACAAGACTCACATGAATGGAATGGTTTATTCCAGATGCAGAGTAGCAAGAATGGTTGTTAATG
Organism: Craseonycteris thonglongyai; assembly: GCA_004027555.1. Taxonomy (NCBI): domain Eukaryota; kingdom Metazoa; phylum Chordata; class Mammalia; order Chiroptera; family Craseonycteridae; genus Craseonycteris; species Craseonycteris thonglongyai. Next base: position 14,141 of record PVKE010015692.1, read on the forward strand.
GGAAAATTGATATTGATTGATTGATTAATGAATTCAGTAAGTACTTATTGAGCTCCTGCAGTAATTGGGGCGCTGGTGGTAATTCATAGTTGAATAAAGCAGATGCGGTTCCTATGTTCACCAAGTCCCTTAGGATGGGGTCAAGGAGGGTTTGGCGTTTAAGTGGACCCTGAAAACCTTGACTCTCTTTGAACTGGTGAAACATATAGCTAAATATAGCCTGATGAAAAGGAAGCCCTAGAAGACACAGCTTTGGATCAGAACACGGGACTCAAAAGAGAGCAAAAGGTGAAATTTCAGCTTTTGAAAATATTTAGAAAAAATCTTTGGTGAAAGATGGAAAACTGGTTATGAGGAGAAAGGAGGACAATTTGGAGGATATGCCCAACATTTGGGATTGATACGAAGAAGAGATAACTGTTTCCAGCTTTTTATTAAGCACTAGGCACTGTGCTGGGTGCAAAGTGCATTTTCTCAAGACTTTTCACAGAAAAGGGTGCTAGATTTTAATATCATCCCTGTTTTTATAGATAAGGGAACTGGGCTGCTAGAAGAGGTTGATAAGGTGACCCAAGGGCAGACTCGGGGGTGCAAATTGTGGTCATCTATTCTGGAGCTCAGGGCATTAAACCACTTCTTAAGCCCAACGTTATAGTGCTCAGCTCTGCTGCTCACAACCCTGCACACTTGAGCAATTACTGAATATCTCTGGGTTCAGTTTTCAGAACCCAAGAAAATGGGTTCTGTCCCTGGGTTGTACTGAGGATCCAATGAGATAATATTAGTGAAAGTAAGTGGTTCATTTGCTAGACAGGTGGGGTCACCAAATGTCCTGGTTTTCTTGGGGCTTTTCCCATTTTTAGCAGTGAAAAATCCTGCATTCTCAAAAGTCTCTCAGTTCTAGGCAAACCGAGACAGCTGGTCACCTCTAGGCAAGTCCCACTCCATCCTGCAAGATATTTGGGAAAAGTGCTAATGGATTTTGGAGAACAGAAAGCAGCTCAAGGAGGCAAATGAATTTCAGCTGATATTCTAAGCCACTGCTAACTCTTGTGGGCTGAAAGACTTTGGTGAAAGTCTCCCTGATAAAGCCCATGAGAAAAGTGGGGGAGTTTGAGCTGGGTTTGGGAAGCAGGATCTTGCCAAGCCACAGTGCTAATGCTTTGTATCTGCAAGCCTCTGATGCACAGACTGCTGAGGGGTGTTCAGAGCCTGGGGATAAGTTACTGATTACAAAGGCAGGGGGAAGGGGGTGGAGGGGGAGGTCTGGACCTCGAACTCAGCCACCTTTGGCATCTCCAAATACACCTCTCTCATTTCTCATTTTATAGAACATGAATCTTGGTAGATTTGAATCTGACTTTACCACTGACTAAGTGTATGCTATTAGGCAAGCTATTTCACCTCTTTAGTTTTTAATTACTGCATCCATAAAATGGGAATGATTATAATCATTCCTAACCTCTTGTGATGTGGTCAGCGTTGAATAAAAAATTATGCCTTAAGGAAGGAAGAATTGTTAGTAGTTACTGCTATTGCTATTCTTTTATTATTAATTATTATATTAGGGTAGGGTTGCTAGATTCTGCAAATAAAAATACAGGCTGTCCAGTTAAATCTGAATTTCAGATAAATAATAACTATTTCTCGTGACATACTAAAAATTATACATTGTTTATCTGAAATTCAAATTTAACAAGGCATTATGCATTTTTTCTGGCAATCCTATATTAGTGTGACCAACCATCCTGGTTTTCCCTGATCTGAGGGACCTCCTGGGATATTCTGTCACATGGGCACAATTAGTCATCCCATTAAGGTAGCAATCTGGCTGATTTTTATTTATTTTTATTATTATTTTTTATTGTTAAATTTATTGGGTCAACATTGGTTAGTAAAAATTACATAGGTTCCAGGTGTACAATTTTACAATACATCATCTATGTGATACAGTATGTGTTCACCACCCACAGTCAGTCTCTGGCTGCTTTTCAGAAGGTCATATTTGAAAGTCAAATGAAGGTTACAGGTACTCTTCCCTAAAAACACACAGCCACATGCACGCAATGTTTCACATACATTTTCAAGAATCTCTTCGACCCTCTGGAGCCTCTTCATAACTTCCTGCTTAAAAATACTTTCTTTATTCTTCTTTTGGTAAAATTTGTGAACGCCTTTTGAGGAGACTCAGGAAGTGGGTGGTGAGGGAGATGTGGCCCTATACTCACTCCCTAAATGAGTTCTCAGGAGTTCAGTACACTAACCAGTGGAATGAAAATGAGTGCATGTGCCCATGAAGCTTACCATGAGGTCTGTGTTGGAATTCATCAACTTAGTTACGTCACCTTTGAGGTCACAGTGGTATGTTTTGATGGTTTATGTTGATGGATTGACTAGCAGAAGCCCTCTAACCTGATATGATGGAACAATTGCAAAGTTAATGAAAAAAAGGTTAAATCAGGATATCAAGAAACATATCAATGTGCTTCATTTTAAGACCCAAAGTGTGTGATCATTTACTCATCATTTGATGTCTGGCCAAGGTCTTTGTTTTCTGGCCAAGTGTCTGCTATAGGGGTTTCTTGCTTTTCTTGCACAAGGCACTCCAAATGCATCATTTGTGAATTCCAGTTTTTATTTTTAAAGTTGGATCATTGACTTAAAAAGACACTTGGGAAGTAATTTCAGTACAGAGTCTTTTCAGAGGTTTACTATTCTCCATCTTTTATAGTGACTTTTCTCCCCTCAAAGATCAAACAGTAATTTCTCTATAAGTGGACCTTTATCAAATCTATACAAAGCATTAACCTAGTTTTGATAGAAGAGCTCATTTTTATACTTATATTTCATCTGTTTGCATATATTGAATTAAATTATATAATTAAAATAGCAGCACAACTGCGACAGACCAGGTTGGGGATAGCAGTCTTTGGGCATCAGCTATGAGCCGCAAGAAGGTCGTGGGAACCCTGGACCTCTTCAAGGAGAGGCCAAGCAGGGGTCATTTAATGTGGTTTTTAGTGTAGCTCACCGGAGGCGACACACTGTCTTTTCTCTGACATCTTTAGACATATCCTTATTGTTCACTCCTAGCTCTCTGTGAGTGGATTCTTTGGGCACGACCTAAGGAGGGGTTGAACATCACATCTGGGTTTCTTCAAGGACTTGGGGATCAGAGACAAAGGAGCAATTGAGTTTGAGGACATTAGGAGAACCTTGGGGAGATGCAGGGCTTCCCCCACTCTATAGAACTGAGATTTTGAGGCAATTCTGTTATTTAGATTTCTAGGGCCTGAAAAATTCCAGATAACTTAGTAAAGAAAGACACTCATGCAAGGAGCTTAGATGTTAACACAAAAGGAAATTCTCCTGTCTTTTTGTAGATGTTTGTATGTGGTGAGAACCCCAGAGAGAGATGATTTTACAAGTGGTGCTTTTTTCTGTGGGCCATGAAGTTTCTCTACAGGCGATCTATGCATTTGGCCACCTTTGCTTCTTTTCAGTCATTGTATGCCTGGGCTCAGCCTCCCAGAAGGGATTGCAGTGGGAGGAAGGAAGTGGAAGGCTTTGCCTACACAGAGCTGGGGGGCATCTCCATGCTGGCTTGGTATGAGAAACCGTGCCTCTCTCAGTAAAGCTCAACCCTTGTCTTGTTGGAGCCCCTCACAGTTCATTGCAGAACCATAATTTCAGTCCTGTCTACTCCACACCAAGTTCGTGCCCGTGCTGAGCCAGCCCTAATGCTTGCTCTTGGGATATTAAAAGCCTGGTAAAAATGCAGATGTGATAGAAGTGGTAACGGAGTAAACCTCCATCCATCCCATAATACTGTAGACTAAATTACTTTTTCAGATTAATGAGAAGAGAACAGAGTCTCGAGGGGAAGAAGGGAACACGTGGCAGGCTCTGACTAGAGGGGTCACCTGAAGGCTCAGAGTACAGGGGAGTGTTTAAAGAGAGGACTTTGAGACCCTGGGCATCAAAAGGGCAACAGGAAGCAGTGGGCGCCTAATTGGGAGGATATGTTCTGATCATATAAAAGAAAGTATAGCAAAGAGCTGGATAGAACCTTTGTCTTCTTCCCAGTTGTCTGATAGTTCTGGCCTGACTGGCTCCGCTGGCTGAACTTGACTCCTTCGAGTTCACTGGAATAGCTACAACTGGCCTCATGAAATTCCTCTCTTATACTCCTTACATGTCAGGCTTCCATTTTTCTTCAGCACAGGGAATCTCTGTTCTCCCCACTTGACAGGGAGGGACAAACAAGTGTTCATAATGGATTTAATAGAGGCTGAATGGCCATGTCCTGGCACCATGTCCTACGTTTTCTTTAATGTATGTTCCATGGATGAAATCACTGGACAGATGTTGCTTCAGCTGGTTTCATTATCTAGGTTCTGAATTCCTGGGAGGCTTGGGATGTTTTCCACTAACAATATTAATTATTATTTTAATAGTTAACCCTTAGTTCACTTCTTACAACGAACAGATATTGAACTAGACACTTTCTCTGCATTATGTCCTTGAATCTGCCCAATGAAACTGTGAGATGGGTACTATTATTTTTTAGGAAACCGAGGCTGCCTAAGTTTTGAAAAAAAAAACCCAAAACAAAACAAACTGCTAAGTTGCAAAGCCAAGACTTGAACTTGGTTTGTGTGATTTTAAAGCTGGAGCTCTTAGGACCATGTGGTGATACAGCCTCCCAAGAAACCAGAGAAGGCTCTACTTTCCCTCTCAGTTCTAGAGACCACAGGGAGTGTCTGGTCTCCCCACTTTGCAGACTTGCCTGAGCTGAACTCTATTGTCCACTAAGAAGCTATCCACTGGGATTCTTCCAGAATGTGAGGAATGTGGCAATTGCTGCAGCCTGTCAGGACACGGCGTCTAGGTCAGAGCCAGAGAGAAAAACTTCCAAACACCCTGGTTCTAAGGACGCTATAAAACCCAGACCTCTGAAGGCCAAGGCCACATCAGCCAGGGGAGCAGTACAAATAGGAGTGACCATTGGAGAAAACCCACCTAGATGTATAAAAATTTCAGATCAAAACAGAGGGAGAAAGAACTTTTTACTTGGGGTTGGGGGGTATATGCTTGTGACTTCCTGGAGCACTTGGAAATTATACCAATTCTCCATCTCAGGTGCTTAAGACACATTGTACATCTCTTTCCTTTAAAACCACGCAAGTCCCCATTTCACTGGTGGGTTAGAAGGTCAACCTTGCTAAGTCCGGGGGCCATGTCTTCCTGCATCCCTGGAAGTACTTAGGGGGTCCACAGAAGAGTCAAGGGGTGGGGGAGGGCCAGGTCATTGCCACCAGTGCACCGTATTTGCTGAAATTCCCAGGAGCTCAGTCCATGTGATGTGACTCCTGCCCTGATACTTTTGTGTCAAAACCAGAATAATAACGTCATTATCAAAGTGGAGAACCACACAGCTGTTCCTTGCAGAAGTCTTGCGATTTTTCCAGCACACCACCAGTCAGCCCCTATCAGTCTCTGCCACTCATTGGGAGAATGCTGCTCTCTCTCTCTTTTCCCTTTCAGCTTTTGATATCTCCTTAATCTTGAGATCATTTATTTCTCTTCTTGCTTCTATCAGAGGAATGCCCTCTAACCTCCAATCCCATTGTCCTATCCTTTCGAGACACTTGGCACGCTCTCCTCAGTAGGGTTAGGCCTGGAATTGCAAACTCCAAGGCCTACAGAGGCCAGATGGGAATGGAAATGAGTGAAGCAGCTTGGCAGAGCCTTGGCACATGGTCTGTCTAAGAGTGGGCTGCTCCTTGGTTCTGGCTTTCTGTCATTACTTATATTGTCCCATGTTGCTGGGTCTTCTGATTTTCCAAGAAAAGCTAGAAATCCAGATTCTAAAAAATCCAGAACAATCTCTTTTGTGTTAAAGAGTGGCTCTGCCGTTGAAAATTATTCTGCATAGGGCAAAGGAAAATGTCCATAGGCTATTAGACTACCATTGCCCGTGTAGGCTCCTAAGAACAAAAGCCAGGGAAGAAAGTGCTTTATTGTTAGTTATAAACCTTCCCCATCAGGGACACACAGAATGTAGTACCTGTTTGGACACAAGAAAAAGGAAAGATGGAAAGATAGGAAGGAAAAACACATGAATGAATTTATGAAATAACTGTCACACTACAAAACATGGTCCTTTGATGCACAATGTCTCCTTTCCTGAAAAGGAACTTCTTTAGGCTTTAGGGTTTGCTTTTCTTAAATCGGTTGCTTGGGGATTAATCAGTCGACTTGCTTTTGGTTCAACCTAAAGTATTTGCACAAGTCTTGGTCTTGAGTGATTTTTGAATTATGAACACAGAAACAGTTTATAACTGTTGGATGCTAAAGTAAACCTTATGTTTTACATTGTTGGAGTCAAGGTTTAGTGGAGTTAATTTGGTTTATTCCTAACTTCCTTTTTTTAAAATATTTATTTATTTATTTTTGACAGGGAGAGAGAGAGAGATACAGAGACAGAGAGAGAACTGAACTGGGGGAGCTCCCAGTTCAGCATATGGTTCTGCACGGGCCGGGGCCGGGATTCGATCCCTGGTCCCCGGCGCTGCAAAGTGAGCGCCTAACCCACTGAGCCATCCCGGCTTCCCCTATTCCTAACTTTCGATGCAAATTTTGCTCTTTCTATTTTTTAGGAAGCATTCCCAACTCGGGAGAGATATTTCACAGGGCTATGCCAGTGATTTAAAGAACGAGAAGTGTGGAAGAAAATGTATAACCCATTCCTACTTCTACTATTAATGAATGAATTTATATTTATGAATATAAATATCAGTCCAGGTTAATAAGTCTGTCTAGATTAATTGGCTAAAAGTGACAAATACTCAACTCAAACTGGCTTATGTAGAGAAGCTATCTCTATGGAAGAGTAAAAATAATTATTTTTCTTCAGTGGTATTAACACTTTTTATATGATCATATTTCATTTTCCCAACAAACCTGTAAGGAAAATACTATTTTTATCTTTTACCCATGAGAAAACAGGCTCACAAAGGCTTAAGGGTTGCATGTAGGCAAGAGGTAGAGCTGGAATTTGAACCCAGTTTTGCCTGACTCTAAATTCTGTTCTGTTCTGCTTTTCTGTCCTCTAATATACTGAGAAGACATAAATCTACTCAAGCTCTGAGTTCCTGATTCTGTGTGGGAGGGTGAGACAAACCACTGGTAATGTGGAAAGAAACTAAAGCATGTTTTGCCTTATTAAATTAATTTTTTCCCATGAAGAGCTGTTCTGCAGAATCTTAACACCAAGGTTTCCGTAACAAATGCAAATGAGTTTGCAACAATAGACCATTCTTCAGTTAGACTAGAATCTTTAAGGCTTACTCTGGCCTCAAACATTTGGATGGAGGCTCACTCACCATTCATCTCAAAGCTGTGATTGCTGATGCTGGGATGACCTTGAGGTAGACCATCACTTGTAGTTTCATTCTGAATCCAAAATACATAAGCACATACAACAGGCTTATTTTGTGTAGACACTGTTCTAGATGTACTGGTTACCTTGTTTAATCCTTAAAACACACCCTTGAAGTAGGCATTATTATCATCATCCTTATAAGTAAGGAGACTGAAGTATGAAAAGATGAAGAAATTTGCTCAAGGTCACACAATTGGTAATTGATGGCTCTGGAATTTGAACCCAAGCAGACTGGTCCCAGAAAGTACTTGTGTCTTACTAACAATCCTGGGCTGTCACCTCTTATACCCTTATTATTTAAAAATAGTTAACTCTTTTTGCCACTGAAACTTTAGGAAAATAAGATATAGTAGCTCTCTGCCTAAATTTGAATATTGCTGACTCTCAATCTAAGTTTCTTGACTGAATTTGCTAGAATACTTAGCTTAGATCTTTAGAAAAGTAAGAAGCAATGAAGGGTGTTGACCTTGGACTTGGAAGTGAGCCATGTATTGACTGTATGACCTTGGACAAGTTACTTTACTTTTTTGAATATTAATTTATTCTTCAATAAAATGGGGCAATAATATGCCTACTTCATGAGGTGTATGTAGTGAAAGTTCAATGAGAAACTCATATAAAGACCTCTTGTAGGGTCTGGAATGAGGAAGGACTCCAATAAGTGGTAGATATTTTTATTATTATAGACAAATATTTTGCCATGATAGGGATTGTCTTAGTGTGTGTACCCTATTAAACATGCCCTAAGAACATGATTGAAAAAAACTCCTTCATTTTGGGATTAGTCACTTGATTGTGTTATCTGATGAACGCAAGTCTCTTTCATTGATCCATAAATTGTACTAGACTGTAATGTCCCACAGCCTGTGAACCCCATGGATGTGCTTCATGTTGACATGGCCTTATTTGAAACCTGAGTGTGCACAAGGAATATCTGTGTCCATTGACTTGAGCAAGGTTTGGACAGTTTAGAATATAAAGCATTTAAAGGACAATTCTGGATATAGGGATATTAGTTTGCAAAACTCAAATCAAGGATTACTTCTGTGCCATTTGGGACCAACAGCATCTGATGGGCAGTTTTCTGTTTCAAGTTTGGTTCAAGACCGATTATCTGAAGATTTGGGTATAGGTTAGTGTCCCCTGGAGCACATACTCTATTTGCACGTGACCTTTCTTGTTTGGAAATCCTCTACTAGAGCAGTCTACCTAAAATATCTCCCCCAAAGTGGCCCATCCTCTGTTTCACTAAAAATTATCTGTATTTGGAAGGAAGACATTTAAATGTTGACAGTAATTCTCTAAGGGTACAAAATGCTTGGTATAGAGCTTGGCAGTTTTTATGAAAGAGAAGAAACAAAAAAACAAAAAACAAGAAAAAGAAAAAGAAAAAAAAAAGAGAAGCAACTTGAAGAAAGAGCTAGACGTGAAAACATATCCCCTCACTCTTGCCCTCAAACGTGAAACATTTTTTTTTTTTTATGGTGACATATTTAGCCCATTCTGAAATGTATTGATTTATTTCCTGTGAGTCATTATATTTCTTCTTTCTGTGTTAAAAAACACATGAAATATCAATGTGATTATATAAATATAAATGTGTGGGTGGATGGGAGGGTGAAGGAAATTTTCTTTTAAATTTCCCTAAGAAGGGAAATAGCTTTCTCATAGGTTCCCACATCATCAATCAACTCATCATGTCCTCAGTCTACTTCATTTTTCCCCTTGAAATAAAACTGAACAATCACTTCTGGTTTTAAAGCTTGAGAAAAAATGTTTCAGAAAGTTAGGGAGATGGCTGATTATTCGGGGGACGGTAGATATTTCTGTAGCTCTAATTCTGGGTTGAAGGGAAGTCCAGAGGCTATTTTGGTTTTGGGCAGCAGAGGGCAGACATCTCCACTCCTGCCTACCCAACATAACCCTGGCAGCATTATGTTTATGCAAACAGTCTTTGACATAATAGCTTTGAAACAGCTGAAAATTGAATTGTGCCTTGGGGCCAAACATCTAGACCACCACCTTTGTTATATTCATCTGCCACAGTAAATTGGGTTCACCACTGGCTCCAGGAGCTGCTTTCCCCTAGATTCTGGCTCCACAATAACTTTGCGTAGGAGAAAGACAAATGTGACTTCCTCACACAAAATGTTGGCAAGCTTTCATTTCACAGACTCTTATCTGAGGGGCGGGAGATTGCAGTGTGGATTTCTTCAGCCATCTGAGGAAAAGAAAATAAAACGAAACCTGGAAACCTGAACCAAATCCATCTAATTCTGGAATCGCTGTGTGTTTTCATAGCTTTTTAGCTTCTCCACTTAATCTAATTAGGACTTTGCCTCCCGAAATAAATACCTAATAAAGAATGAACCTATTAACAGACTAAATTTACCACACACCCATTTGTGCAAACCCTCTGCCTGTGTCCTTGAAGTGGTAATGCCGATGAAATTGAACATTGTTTGACTGGATAATGGTCTCCCGCTGTAAGACGGATTATAGAAAATAAATGTCGTGGGGTGGGGGTCGGGGTGGGTTGGGGGGTGCTGGTTGCTTTATTGAATTCCGTGGATGATAATGCCATCACCTGAAATTGCTGCCTGAGAAGAGTGTAAATGGGAGAGAAGCAGCATCCTGGGCCAATGTGCAACTGGGGAAGAGTTCATTTTCTTGGAAGTAATTTTTATTCTGTTTTGAGTTCACTGCCCTGGTTTGGGGGATTGCCATAAAGTAGATTTTAAAAAGAAATCTGTTTGTGGACATCACTGTGTTTTTTACAGGAAGACAGTTATTCATTGATTAATTGATTGTTCATTTATCTATAAATGTTTAAGGAGGGCATTCTGTGTGTTAGGCACTATTTGGGAGCAGAGGATATGATATTGAGTAAAACAGGTGTGTCATTACTATTGTCAAACTTACAGTTTAGTGGAGGAGGTAGAGTTCATTCATTAGCAAATATTTATTAAACTCCTATTTTGAATCAGGCCCATACTCACAAAATACTGCAAAATCGCAACCTAGATGAGTAATATAAAGGCAAAGTAGTGAGAGTACTAGACCAGGATATATGTCATTTCTTTGAAGAACAGTTTTAAAGCAAATAATGTAATATGCAAAGGACTCCCAGGTGGTTATGGTGATTGACCTATTAGAGAATTTGTTAGCATGCTTGTGAGTTCACTTAATGGGTTCAAATCCAGTCAGCAAACTCTTCTGGGACTCAGTTTCCTTTTTTTGATAGAAGTCTATGCTGTTTTCTGTCCAGTTTACCTAATAGGATGAGTGCTTGAGTAACTGAGAGGCCATGCATAAAAGTGCTTTGTAATCGATGAAAACAGTAGGGATTATTATTATGGGCTAGTGCTTTCCTAGTGTCTACTCACAAGGATCATACAGAATTCTTGGGTAGATCAGAAGAATACGGATTTGATCAATAGTGAGCAATTCAAACAGTTTATGAATAAATAATAAAGCATATAGTACAGATGATATACTGTGTGGGGTGAGGTCAGGGAGAAGGCAGGCCCTTATAAACGGTGTTTAGAAAGAGAACAGGAGCCCTAGGCTGGTCTATATTGGGGACTTGTGGTGATGCTAATGTATACACAAGCAGTTGCAACACCCTGGGGGAGGGATGATTGACCTAGTGGATGTAGCTCAAGTTCAAGGTGGGGGCCACAGGTTTTCTCATAGACGGATCTGTTAGGCTGACATCTGACATCTTGCTGGCTTGGACTTCCAAGCGAGGCCCTCCACTGCTCATTGGTGTCCACCTTCCTCTTGCTTTGTGCTCTCTTCTCATGTCTCCCCTGCCACCTGGCGACCCCATGCTCTCTCCACCACTCTTCCAAGAACGCCTCTGGAAGCTTTCTGAAGTCCTGGGCACTTTCCAAAGTCATGGCTGGTTGTTATGCAATTAGTGCTAAGACAATGATGGGAGAGCATGGGAACACTCACATTTTACCCCATTTCCCTGAAAACCCAGTGCTCAAAACTGGGGTTTCTGAACCTAGTGTAATGTGTTACGCTTTCTAAAGAAAAAAAAATTCAACTCCAAAAAGACTGTGCCCATTTGGAAAATACTGACTTAAACTTGCAATCGCAAACTGCCACTACTGAAGAGAAGTTTTGGTTTAATAGTTGCTAAAAGTTTTTTCTTCCCCTTCTGAAATTATCATTCAAGTGAAAAAACACAACTAAAAAAATGTTTTTGAAACTCTTAGGGCTTTGAAAAAGTGGGCCTTTCGTTGCCCATTAAAAGAAGCACTCAGGGGACTCAATACACCCCCAGGATCTCAGTTCCCTATTCACCCCATTTTATAAATTACATTTCTTCTGACAGCCAAATGGCATTTCTTTGATGATTAATGATGCTGCGGTCTCTCATTAGTCCCCTTAATATCTCTTGTGAGGGCCCAAGAAGGACCAGTTCCCTGAAACTCTTGTTCAAATGCACTGTCCTATTTAGTGCCAGTTCTATAAACCTGTTGTATATTTTGCAGAAAGAGAGCTAGTCCTATCTAGATGGCTCGTGTGCAGTCTCAGAGGGTCAGCTTTATTGTGTGGTTCATCTTCTCCAGCCTTTTAGAGAAATCTGGCCAGAAGAGGCAGCCACTTCAAGACAATTTAAAATTTCTTAGGTTTGGGCCTGGATTCTATAAGCTCAAGAGAGAAAAGTTCATCTGGGAGTGATTTGAGAGTGCCAAATCATCCTGGTTCATGCCTTTGGTATGCCTATATCTTAGGCAGCAGGCAAGGAAAAAAAAACAAACAAAACAAGAACAGAAACAAAGCAAAAGGCAAAGTATAGGACACAAAGGAAGATTTGAGGGATAAAACATGGTAGAAAAGAGAAAGATGTTTTTATGCAGTGACATAAAAAAAACAAAACCCAAAAAATTGAGCAGTGGGACTAATATATTGAGTGTCTACTATACACCAGCTGATTTACAGTACTCCCTACTATAAACGAGGGAGGAATCTCCACTCACAAAATCAGCTACACTGTAAATCAGCATAAACCCAACTATAAGCATAAACCCAACTATAAGCCCTGCACGGTGAGGGCTGGAGAGAAACCCAACTTCAGTCATGTGGGAGTTCCCTAAACCTGTTCTGCTGCTCCCCTACCCTCACCCAGGGATTTGCCAAGGTCCCAGGCTTTTCTTAATGCCAGATAGAGGTGGCCCCTTTGGTCTACATTGGTTAGCTCCCACTGCATCCATGGGACTTTCAGTCGCTGGCTCTTGGGGTTTAGGACTCTTTAAAGAGCCTGATAGCTCCTATGTCCTGGGTAGTGACTGCTTTAGCCCACCAAGTCGCCATTCCTAGGAGCTTAACTGATAGTGCTATTTGAACTTCACCTCTTTCTGATTACAGAAACTTTCTTCTTCCCTCTTCACTCCCTTATTATCTTCAAAAGCCCGCCTCTTCTCACCCCTTTGGGTCTACTGCTACAATCTCTTCAAAGTGCTGGGGTTTTTACAAAAGATGGAAAGCGTCATTGACCTAGGCAGCTTCTGTTTCCTACCCTGCAGAACTCCCTAAGGCAAGGAATCATCCAAGGGTCTGAATATATGTTTGGGAAGGAGGAGGAGGGAAAATAGAGCAGAATACTAATTAATATCATGAAAAATTTATGGCCTGGTGATAATACTCAAATTAAACAGGTAAAAAACATGACTTCAGGACTCCTTTAGAATGTGATGAGTTGACTATTTGTCTAATTTTCTTGCATTGCTTTAAAAACATCTTTTGAATAGGTAGTATTTTTCCATGGTTCAGAATTCAGAAGATACAAAAAAGATATGCAGTAGAGTGAAAAGTCACTCTCTCACCCTCATTCCCCAACCACCCCATTCTCCCCAGAGGCAGCCACTGTTTGTTGTGTTTCCTGCTGGAATATTCTGTGCACATAAAATTATTTTTTAATACAGTATGTCATTCTGCACCATTTTTGTTTAGCATATAGCTTTGATTTTATTCATATAATTATACAAAGCTACCTCTTTAATGTCGGTAGCTCCCTACTATATTCTGTTTTATATATTTATCATAATTCCTTTCACCAACTCTCTGTTAATGGACGTTCAGGATGTTTCAATCTTTTGCTAATATAAACATTGATATGATAACAATCCTGGTTTTTGTACACAGGTGTAGGTAAATTTCAGGATGAATCACTAGAACTTTGATTATCGAATTAAAGTATATGTGCATTTTAAATTTTCACAAATACTGCCAAATTGTTCTCACAGAGGTTAAATTCATTTCCATTTCCATCAATAAGATATTAAAAGTGTCTGTTTTCCCATCTTCAATGTAAGTCGCTATAATTTTTTTTTCATTTTTGTCAATCTGATAGGTGAAAAATGGAATCTCTTAATGATGTTCATTTCTCTTATTATAGGAAATTAAGTAAATTTAATATGCTTATAAGCAATTTTAGTTAATTTTCTGTGAAGTTTATATGTCCCTGCCTATTTTTTCTTTAGTAGTTGGATTTTTCTTCTTGATTTCTAAGGACTCTTTGTATACTAATGAAATATAGCCTTTGGTCTATGATACTCATCCTAGTTTTCCTACAGTTTGTTATTTATCTTTGAATTTCTTTTCTGTTATTTTCCATGCAGAATTTTGTGGATTGAAAGTCATCCCCACTGTGGCATTTGATTTTTGTGTTACATACAAAAATACTTTCTCCATTCTAAGATTATAACATTTCTCCCAGTGTTTTCTTCTAGAATCTTTATGGTTTCATATTTTGCACTTTAATCTTTGGTTCATATGGAATATCTTTTGGTATAGGGAGTGATTTAGAAATCAAACATCATTTATTTTCCCAATACTATTTTACTAATTTTACAGTTCTTTAAAAAAAAAAAAAATTCTTTGGAATATATACTGTTTTTGCACTCTGCTTCCCGAATCTTAGTGAGAATAGTTGGCAAGTAGCGTGAATATCCCAGGTATACAAGTAATGAATGGTTGCCATTGAGAAGTCAGGAAATGAGCCCCAGAGGTAATGGTGGGGGAGGAGCCTATCTTCATTTCTTAACCCCTTTCTTAGATATTTACAGATTTGAGAAGAAAGGATTGATTTTTGGCTGAACACTCTTGGGGGCCAACCTTGGTAGCAAATGAAAACCTAGTTAGAATTGATAGAAAATGAGGTATAATGAGCCCATATTAAGCATATACTTTGCTATCATGTAGAAAGGTCATTTGGTAAAGGCCTTTTTTCCTACTATAAATTATTTCCCAATAATTCTAAGAAATTTTTTTTCACAAAAATATCTCATGATTTTTATCTCCAGAGGCCCTCATTCTGAACTGTTTCCTTTTTGTTTTTCCCTATAGAGTGATTTACTGTACTGGCTGCATTTTTTTTCCATAGTCAACTCTGTTATACTGAAATTCTTTGTCCTGTGTCACAGTCACAAATCATTTATTTTGGTTATTTTGGGGTAAAGATACTTTCCAATAAGATGTAGCAATTTCATCGCGTATTTCTCCAGCGATTGTCCATGTTTTTCTCTCAGCCCATGTCTCCATGAGACACTTAGGTCATCAATCAACTTTTGACTGGCCAGTTTACTGAAGTAAAGCTTTATCCAGTGTTTTTGGTTGAGTTGACCAGGCATTTGACATTGTGTGGACACAGTAAAAGTACCTCTCAGCAGCTAGTACTCAAATCTTCAGGGAGAAATGCATTGTTCTTAACATCTTTACATGTAACTATATGTGACAAGGGAGCCATCTGAGATAAACATTTATCTTGGGAAAAGAGAATATTCTCTAGGTCAGGGGTTCTAAAAATTAGTGCATATAAAAAGCCCCCTGGGAAGCTTGTTAATTGTGCGAATTCCTAGACCCCACCTCTAGAGTTCATGACTTTTCTCTGGTGATTCTCATATAAGTTGCCCACAAACAACACTTCGAAGTTCTTAACTAAAATACATGTATTAGGCAGTGTTGGTTTTCAGAAAGTAGGTGGGAGACCGGGTTTGACATTGAACTTCCTCCTTCAGACTCTCTCTGTGTTCTTCTCTTGGTCACCTCTCTCCTATGTCACCCCCTCACCCCCACAATCCCACCTCTATGCTGAGTGCTATAGGCCACGATGTGACAGTTTGTCTTTTGAGTCTTGACTTCTTGCCATGGCCCCTTCTCTTACGAAAGTAGACTGTATTACTCTCCATCACCCAAGAGTCCTGATGAGAAGCAGAATGCCTAATCCCTGTGAACTCATAATTTCAGTTCAACCAGCACCCTTTGTAGAATCTCCAACATGTATTGCTTCAGTTAATGTTTATCAAATGCCTTTCTTTGCAAGGTGCTGGGATAAGGAGATGAAGCACACAGCTCCTACCTTCAAGGAGGTTATGCTCTAGAGCAGGAGTTGGCAGGTTTTATTTTATTTTTTTTTGTAAATACTCAAATAGTAAATATTTTAGGCTTTGTGTGCCATGTGGTCTCTGTTACAACTATTAAACTCTGCCTTCTAGTGTGAGCGCAGATATAGACAATACAAATGAGTGTGATTGTGGCCCAATATAATTTTATTTACAAAAATAGGTGGCAGATTCCTGGTCTAGAGAGCATAGGTAAAGGATCAGTTATGTACATTGGGAAGATGTTGAAATAAAACCTAAAGCCAGTGGTAGCAATTTAGTTTCATCTCAAGAGCCAGCTCTGATCAGTTAGTACGTGAGTGCCTAGAGCATTCCGTTCATTCATTCATTCAACACATATTTATTATCTAGTGCCCCTATGTGCCAGGTTTAGTGGAGTGAACTACCATTATTTAATAACTGTGTTTTCCATGGGTAGGGAAATGCAGCCTTAGGGCTGTGTATTTGCCATCAATGAGCTATGTCTTCAGGATACATGAATAAATAATGAATATTCCACATGTTATGCTCATATACTCAAAGTACTCAGTTTTGCACTAACCTAGTAATGTAGGTATTATCATGCCTCTTTTATAGATGTTGAAGGGATGTTAAGGAATGTACTAAAGATCACTCAGCTAGTGACATAACAGCTTTTCAGCCTATGTCTCCTGGCTCATAAATTCAAGACCTTTCTACAGTACCCAAGCTGCCCTTAATAATAATGATTTGTCTTGCAGAGTTCATGGTGTGACCTGTAGTATAAATCAGAGGTCAATGACCTTTAAAAAGTGGCTTGTCAAAGTTCCAGTCCCTTTCCTCTGACATGCCTGGACAAGGTCTAGGACCACTGGAGCAGATCATGACAGTCTTATTCCCAAGGGGTATGAGAAACAGGGTTGGGAGCTTTTGCCATTTGTGTGTGTGTGTGTGTGTGTGTGTGTGTGTGTGTGTGTGTGGTGTGTGTGTGTGTGTGTGAGAGAGAGAGAGAGAGGCAGGCAGACAGACAGACAGACAGACAGAGTGTTTGTGACACTGTTGAAACCAGGACCCACGTAGTTCAGTCTCAGAGTGTGCTGCAATAAAAACAATCAAACAAGCAACCAACCCACAAAACTTAAAAAACCTAAAATGTCAGCCCAAAACAACTTAAGCTTTTTATTTCAATTGCTTAAATGTTAAGAAAGGGATACGTCTGCCCCTATTATCAAATTATCTAATTATCTGATATCTTCTGGCTTCTCCTTTTCTTACAACTTCATAAAATTCCCAGAAAAGCTCCTCCTTCAGTTCTAGCTTTTGTGCCTTTTGTCCATCTACCCTTCCCAGCTTCTATCACAAAATCCAGTGATAGTCTGATAATAGCAGAACTTGCCTCATAGAGCTGGGGAGTAGAAGAAAGCCAGAGACTTTTGGGAGCAAGGAGGATAGAAAAGCCTGGAAACATTGGACATTTATACATACATACATATGGTACACACATACATACATACGGGCTGTCTGGAAAGTATCCAGCCATAAATGCCTCTATTTTTCATATTACCTGGATGGATACCTTCTGGATATCCTTCCTATACTGTCCTATCAGCTGTGTCTTTACTGATCTCTATCTTTGTCTCTGCTGAGGAAGAAGACACAGCTGAGAATTAAAAAAACAGAACAAAACAGAGCGAGAGCCCTGATGCGTGTCATAGTCAAATCCTGTATTACTGCTGAATTTCTACCTGGGTAAGCCAGTACAATTCCTGATTGTTCAAGCCATTTTGAGTCAGATATATATTACGTGCAGCTGAGAAGATTCTAACTATTCTAAGGTATAATCAAGTGTCAGTTTGGCTTATTATCTCTCTTTCCTGCCCATCTTTCTAATCCCTTCCTATTTGTAACTCCCCTGTGATGGTTCCCTTCTTTCTCTCTTGGCAGTATCTTCTTTTCTGGACTTGCTTTCTTCCAATTTTTAGAGGCTGCCTTCATCTGAGAAAAAAAATATGATGTGCAGATTTCAACGAGCATTTCCATGACTTGATATGAAATGTCTTTCCTCACAAATTTCAGTATGACTGACTTATTCTTACCACACAGGCCTTCAGAGCGCCTTGTTGAGTCCTCTTTGTAAAGCTGACCTCCGCAAGCCATTCCATTCCATTCCTTTGTTTCCTTTTCTTCAGCACCCGTATTAACCAAACACAACATCAATTAGCTCACACATCACTTGTCTATCTGCCCATCCTCTCCTACACACTAGACTCTGAGTTCAAAGAGAACTGTCTTATTTACCCTATCATCTGGAATATAGTATGTACTCCATAGATATTCGTTGGAAAAATGAATGATAAAAACTTACTGTGTTCAATTTCTTGGGGCTGCTTGTAGTTTTATAGATAATAATGCCTTGATTCAAAGAAATTCTTTATAGTGAAATATAGTGAAATATATAGTGAAATATAAGGTTATATCTTCAGGCTGATTGTGGGGAAGATACTTTTCATCATGGTATCTTTGTGGTATTTAGTCAATTATCTTCTGGTCCTTACTCAAATAGGTAGATTGGTGAAGAATCTTTTTGGTGGTATACCATGAACATTAATATTATACCTCAGGAGGATTGGGATCGCCCTGCAACTTCATGGAGCTGTTACACATATGCCATTGGAGGCAGGGCCATACCTTTCATCACTTACTTAGTGGGATCCACCACCTGCCAGGTTTATAGAACTCCAGCTTTCCAGACCTGTTATCTTGTATCCATGCTCTGTTATTAACATTCAGCAGAAGTTAACCTCCCTGAGTGTTTAGAGGAGCAGGGACAGCGATAGCTGGAGTGGTAAAGAGGGTGAATCTTTTTTCCCATCTCTTGCTGCTTATCTGTTGTTTATCATGTATGCATGGTACTTACATTTCAGTTTTTCAAAGTAGAAATCTTTAAAAAAAATGTTACAATATGATATAATATTTGTTGAAAATAAAACCTTGCATGTTGCAAGTATAAAGTGAAATTCTCCTAATCCCACACTTCAGAAATTACTCCTAATACTTTAATGTGGATACTGGATACTGTATTTACAGTACACAGACAGCTAATATTAATAAACTC
>PVKE010015693.1:0-33079 GCA_004027555.1 Craseonycteris thonglongyai
ATTGGTTTTTCCACATAGTTTCATTCCACAGGTGGGCCAGGGCTGCACAGGGCAGGAACAGGGTCGGGGTCTTCAACCCGGTGAGAACTGAACTGGGGGCACTCCCCAGTTCAGCATATGGGTCCACACGGGCCGGGGCCGGGATTCGATCCTTGGTCACCAGGGCTGCAAAGTGAGCACTTAACCCACTGAGCCATCCTGGCTTCCCCAAGTACAACCATTTTTTAAGAACTGGATCAAGTCTTACTTCCTCTAAGCAAATTTTTTTCCAAATACTAAATCAAACTCCTTCCCCTACATTTGCCTTTAGTAGAAGACATTTTTTCTTACCATAATAAAATATTCCAGTCTTCTTTAGACTACAGTTAGTTGAGTATATTAGATTGTAATCTGTTAGATGGCCAAGACTATTAATCTGTGCATTTCCCACAAGAACGTGCTCAATGAATATTTGTTGTATTGAGTTTATTAATGTATGGCTTAATTTATTCCTACCAGTACTTCATTAAAAATAGACATCAGCTGACAAATAGCTGATGTTGTCATTTACATGAATACATACATATAGATGAACATACACATGTGCCAGATAGCTGGGGTGGGGAAATGGGTTACTCCTTCAACCCTTTCTCCTCTGCACATCACAAGTGGGATTTCTCCTTGGAAAGTTCCCTGATCTATCAACACCACTATTCCTCATATTGCACAGACTCAAAATTTCAGAAGCACTTGAATGCCTCCCGTTCTTTTATCTCCCATATTTAAGTGCTGGCCCAAATTTATTGATTCTTCATTTTTCATGAATCTTTGATTTTTGCTTTAATCCAAGATCCCCCTGCCAGCAACTGACTCTAAATCTGTGGCATCTCATCTATAGTTAACATTTCCATCCACGGTTCATGTCTTTCAACATCACCAGTCATAAACATCCTTCAATCATTCTTACTCAGGGTGATCTTCCTGAAACACAGCCTGTGATATTATTCTGCTGTTCACTTGCTGAAGAACCTAAAGACACTTTGGAATAAATCTAACCAACTCAACATGACTGCTATGGACTGAACTATGTCCCTCAAAATGCGTATGTTGAAGCCCAAACCCCCACTGTAGTGTTATTTGGAGATGGATCTTCAGGAGTTCATTAGGTTTAGATGAAGTCATAAGGATGGAAACCTTGTAATGGTATTAATGCCCTTGTGAGAAGAGATACCAGAGAGCTTGGTCTCTCTGTGACATGTGAGAACACAGCAAGAAGGCATCATCTGAAAGCCAAGAAGACAGATCTCACCAGAACCCAACCCAGCTGGCACCCTGATCTTGGACTTAACAGCCCCCAAAACTTTGATAAAGTAAATTTCTGTCATTTAAGTCACCCAGATTATGGCCTTTTGTTATGGCAGCCTAAATAGACTGATATAATAACCTTCCGGATCCTGCTTTGAATGCCCTTACCTAACTAACCCCAGTAGCTAAGCTCCCCATGAGAAATATTCAGATCTAGTTAGGCCTATATGTCTCCACATACATGCTGGAATTAAATGGTCTCTAGTCAAAGTAGTTCAAATGTTTCTCAAAATAATTAATTACAATACTATTATTATTGCTTAGATGGGTTTTTTTTCCCCAGGGAATGTTCTTGCTAAAACAGCCTATAAGGGTCAACAACTATAAAATGTATAAATTGCAGTCTTCCCTAATGCAAAGAAAAGAGCAGTTGTATCCAAATTCAAAATGGCCTTAGCTTTTTATATTAAAAGTAATATTAAGAGGGAGAAATTTTGTTCACTAATATTCATGCACTTAACAAATATTATTGTTCACCTTTTATAAGCCAACCCCTAAGCTAGGTGTTAATAATACAATAGTGAAAATAAACAGTTTATGCATTCCGGGAACCTGCAGTCTAGTCAGATGGATGAAAACAGAACTTTTCAATAAGCATATGTGAGGATTTACTTGCATTTGCTTTAGAGTACATCTGCATGTGGTTTCATGTTTGGGCCACAGAGAAGCAGTTAAGTGGCTTACTCTTTATGCCTCTTTTTTTTTTTCTTTTTTTTTAATTTCTATCTCTGAGGCTCTCTCTCTCTCTCTCTCTCTCTCTCTCTCTCTCTCTCTCTCTCTCTCTCTCTCTCTCTCTCTCTCTCCTCTTTCTCTCAGTAAATGAACATAAGAAAAGTTCTCCACTTGCTGAATTTTTTCTTATTCAACTGTAGAAGGTTGAAGAAACAACTCTCCACTGTGCTTGACCATGAATATCCTAAGAGCCAATGGGTTTTCTGGGAAAATTCTAGGAGGAAGTCATGATATGATGCTAAAGAACACTTAAAGTCAGGATTTACTCCCTATGAACCTTCTAAAATAGACAGGCTAACTAGAATAATAGAGGAGATCTAAGAAGTTTTTGTCCTATGTTCTAGAGGATAAGTTTTCCCCTTCTAAAGTTAAAACCTGTGCCCTACAAAAGATTTTAAATTAAAGAAAGTTGTTTTAAATTCAAATTTATGGATTTTCTTTTGAAAGTTAAGGTAAGCCCAAACAGATATAATTGTGCTTTGTTTCCTTTTGTGAGAATGCTTTTGCATATTCTATGTCCTCAAATGTCACACAGCAGCATTCTATTCATGTTGATGATGTAATCTACTTAGCCAATTCCTATCCAAAGATTAAATGCTAAACTATGAGAGGACTGCAAACAGCCAAGCACAATTCCAAATCGACCATCAGTCCCTAACACAGGCTTCTATTCATAGCTAAAGCAGGGTCAGGTCATTCACTCCCTTACCGTGTTTCAGCAGCTTAAGGTCCGTCCACGTGAGCTCCCCTCTCACATCTTGCACATGTTTGTGGAAGTCATTGCCCTTCATCAACACGCCTGAGGTCCCCCATGTGGTAGAGACCTGACTCTGCAGCAACCTTGTCTTTTTAAATTCAGAAAATCAGTAGACAGAACATGGATTTCACAAGTCTTCTGGTGCTCTAAGACTAAGGATAACAAAACCTTCCTGGGAGAAGAAACCCAAATGCTGGACATGTGCTTTCCATTATGCTATGCACCACAACAAACAGAGAAAGAACAGAGAGACGAGAGTTTGTGTCTGCCCTCCAGCCTGACTGCAGCCTGGGTGCAGATGCCTGCCAGCCGCCTGCCCTCTTCATCCGGCTGCTCAGCTCCAGGCAAGACCCCACGGGTCTGGGAAGCTCATCAGGGGATATTAAGACAAGAGTCACATGGAGAAGAGCCAAAATGACACTGGGCCTGCTTTGTTCTGTGAACACATTCAAATGACAACTACACTATAGAACAACCAACCTGGAGAACCATCTGAAGTCTAGTGAACAGAAGTTTTGTAAGTCAGGACACAAAGAGGAGTCCACAGCGAGACTGGGAGGAGGGCTGCAGATGTGCAAGAAGCCAAACCTCCAGTGGCAGGAGAGAATAAGGTGGGATATTTCAGCTGCCAAGGTTTCCCCCAGAGGAGCAAGGCGCCTCAGTCCCACACCAGGCTCCCCAGCCTGGAGCACTGATATAGGGAAGAGGAGATCCACAATGTCTGACTGTGAAAAACAGCAGGACTCTCATTGGCTGATTGAGATGGTAGACTGAGAGAAACCCAGACGTCCTCTTAAAGGACCTGCGTAGACTCAGGTACTTGCAGGTACTCACCCTGGACACTGGCAGAGGAACAGTGACTCAGGGGGCGTTGGAGGCATACAGGGGGAGACTGAGGTGTGTGGCTTTGGGGTGAGGGCTAGAGGACAATCATCACTTTTCCTTGGTGGGTCCTCCTCCCATACAGTTGGCTGGTGGGCACCATCTTTCCTGTGTAACACTTGCCTCCACATGGCCAAATCTGAACCTGATTGGTCTAGTGAGCTCTGCTCACTCCACCCTGCTGACTCACTGGGACCCCAACCCACCCAACTCTGCCAACGTCAGAGGCACTTTCTCTAATGAGCAGCCATCTCCACTGACCTTATAATCTTCCTCGTAAAACTATTTAAGTTGCAGGCCCCACACAGGTAGCAACCAGCATTGGTGGGCTCGAGACATTTGCTGAGTAGCTCCAGGCACAGCATTGGCACCAAGCCAGAATCTACAGAAGCACCCAGCACAGGTGACCAGGGAGATGGTGCCAGGGCCCCACAGGGCACCTAGTACATAAGGCTACTCAACAATACTTGGAGATGTAGGAGAGCTACCTAATACATAGAAACAAACACAGTCATCCAAAATGAGGACACAAAGATGTACATTTCAAAAAAGAACGGCAGGAAATTCCAGAAGAAGAACTAAGCAAGATAGAAGCAAGCAACTTGTCAGATAAAGTTCAAAACAGTGGTTATAAGAATTCTCAAGAAATTAGTGAAAACTTCAATAGAGAGACAGCATAAAGTAGGACACAGAAACCATAAAAAAGAACCAGTCATAAAAGAAGAATACAATAACTGAAATTTAGAATGCAATAGAAAGAATCACCAGCAAATTAGATGGAGCAGAGGATCAAATCAGTAAATTGAAAGATTAGGTAGCAGAAAATTTCAGCCAGAACAGTAAAAAGAAAAAAGAATCCAAAAAAATGAGAACAGATTAAAGGGTCTCTGGGACAACATCAAACATAACAACATTCACATCATAGGAGCACCAGAAGAAACAGAGAGAAAGCAAGGGATTGAGATATTTGAAGAAACAGTGACTGAAAATTTCTCTAACCTGGTGAAAAAAAACAGACATATAAGCCCAGAAAACAGAGAATCCCAAATAGTCCCACACCAAGACACATTATAATTGAAATAGCCAGGCTTCAAGACAAAAAGGGAATCCTAAAAGCAGCAAGAGAAAAGCAACTAGTAACTTATAGGGGAAGCTCCTGTAAGACTGTCAGCTGATATCTCAACAGAAACTTTGCAGACCAGAAGGAAGTAGCAGAAAATATTCAACATGATGAAAAGCAAAGACCTAGAAGCAAGATTACTCTACCCAGCAAGGCTATCATTCAAAATTGAAGATTCCCAGATAAGGGAAAGCTAAAGAGTTCACCTCCATCAAACCAGAATTACAAAAAATGTTAGAGGGACTACTTTAAGATGAGAAAAAAGGCAAAATTATGAATAATAGAATGGTGATAGCTACATATCAACATTTACCTTCAATTTAAATGGATTAAAAGCTCCATCCAAAGACATGGAAAAAATTGCACTGAATGGAGTGTAAAACAGATAAGACAAACACAAGTTAACTTTGCTTATAGGTAAAACCCAAAGAAGAAAATAAACAAGTAGAAAAAAAACAGATTCATAGATATCGAAAATATTCAATTTATTGCCAGCTGGAAAGAGGGCTGGGGAAGGGGGTATAATAAGGGGCAGGTATTGGGAAGTTCAATTTGGTAGTTACAAAGTACTAATTATGAGAATATAGGCTATAACGTGGGAATATAGTCAATAATGTTGAAATAACTATGGATAGTGTCAGATGGGTACTATTAATAGATTTTTTGAGGTGTGGGAGGAGGGTAGGAGGGGTGAGTGAAACAGGGGAAGCTATCAAGAAGCACAAATCCATAGTCACAGAACAATCACAGGGATGTAAAGTGCAGCATAGGGCATGCAGTCAATAACATTGTAATAACTGTATATGGTGTCAGATGGAAACCAGATGTATCGAAATAAGAATTTCATACGTTATATAAATGTCTCATCACTATGTTGTAGACCTGAAACCAATATATTGTATATCAAATGTAATTGAAAAAATAAAAATAAATGAGAAAGAGAGAGAGATCTTGTTTCTAAAGACCCATTTCTGAGACAGCCTTAGTCAAGTCTTTGGCAGTTTTGTGCATTATTTTTCTTCTCTAAAATAGAAATAAAAGAAGTATCTCATTCATAGATGTCCTGCTAAAAAAGCAAAGCCTTGGAGTTTTGGAAGGAAAATCAAGCTACATGAATTTTCAATATATTGTACCTTAAAATATATAGTTGTTTTAAAAAATAATAATAATAGCTATGTTACTGATTGCTTGCTGAGTGCCATGTACCTTGTTCAATTCTGTTTCATCTCCCGGTGTCCCTACTTGTGAATACTATTTACTATCCTTATTTTACAAGTTAGAATATTAAGGCATAAAGAAGACATACCACAGGTAAATAAATGATTTCATCCAATACTACTTCTCACTGCACAATATTGCATCTGCATAATTTTCATTAGGAGCTTCCCTCTCATCATCAGCCCCAGT
Source organism: Craseonycteris thonglongyai (assembly GCA_004027555.1). Lineage (NCBI taxonomy): Eukaryota > Metazoa > Chordata > Mammalia > Chiroptera > Craseonycteridae > Craseonycteris > Craseonycteris thonglongyai. Next base: position 6,243 of record PVKE010015693.1, read on the forward strand.
ACCAACCTCGTCGCTGATGCACCAGCTCCACCCTAGAAGTGCACACAAGTTATCCAACACATCATACAGAACCAAGTAGATGAAGTTGCATTCCTTGTGGTTAAAACTTAGACTACAAACTTCGTCTTACTGTCATGGGAGTATGGGCAATTTATTTAGTCTTCTTGAGTTTTGTTTTCTCATCTAAAAAATAAAAAGAAATGATACTAACACTATCCACTTACAGGTTTGTTGTACATATTAAGTGAGATGATCCCATTAAGCCCTAATGTCTATCACTTGTTTGTGTTAACACATGAAGACTGTATCTTTTTAAGCTTTGTAGTCTCTGTGTTTACTTAAGGCTTGGCTTATGGAAGGTTCTCCATAATTATTTGTTAAATCAGTGTATATAAGGTAGGCCCAGGTTCATTACCAAAAGAGTACAAGCCTACACCAAAACCAGGATCTAGGGCAAATGTGAAGTCAGAGAGAGATGACCAAGGTAAGATACTCAGTAGCCCAAAGGAGACATAGAAGATGCAAGCGGAGTAAACATGACCACTGGGGCTAAGAGTAAAATCAAGGTCAAAGCTGGCAGAAACTTAAAGAGAAGAAGGCAGGGTAGTAAAATATGGGTGCACATTTCATACTATAAAAGGTAAGTTGTCTGCCAATTTCTGCCCTTGCTTCTGTGAACAAACATTTCTGGGTACTTTTTATTTATCCAGAACTGAACTAGGCTCTGAGATCACAATAAGTAAAAGCATTAGAATTATTTAATTTGTTTATTTTCTTATCATGATTATTTAAACTGCAAAGAAGGTTGCTACTAAATCAGTTACAGGGGAATTTCTTGTGCCTTAATTTCTACTGAGGCATCAGTATGAACTATATCAGACACAAAATCGATTGTAAGAAAGATCATCAGATGCAGAATTTGTTCCCCACCAAAAAGTTAGAGAAGTGGCTTCCTAAGTCATGAATCCTCCTCCCTCACTTTGAAACTATAAAAGGAGAAAGGCAGAGAGAATGCAAATGGAAAAGATTTAAGCAGAGATTTCTTCAGAGAAAGCTATGCTGTGAGCTACCTCCCACTTAGCCAAGGCAGGAGGTTGTTTGGACACTACGTCATTTCTCTCCAGTGTAGTGAATGGACCTTCCTGGCAGGATTTGAAGAATGAGGTTTCCCCTTGCAGTTGAAAGGCCCAGAAGACTGAAGGCTGACTCAAGCCCAAGCAAGCCAAAGTGACTTGTAGAAGGCTCCTCAGTCAGGTGGCCCTATTAGGATTAAGCTACCCTCCCAGAGTTTTCTTGGAACAAAGGCTGAACATTTTTGGTGGATGAAATGTAAGTCCCTTGATAGAATCAGCTAGCATGGATCAAAGTGGGTCCTGTGAGATAGAGCCACCTGAAAGAGCAAAGAAATCCTAGGATCAAGAAGCTAGGTGATATTTGATTCCTGAAAACTGTGGAAGGAAGTCACAAGTGACAGCACAATGTAGAGATGGCCTGACAGGGTCAAAAAACCTAAAAATGAGAGGTCTCCAGGGATGAGAATCCCAGAAGAACCCACAAATATGTCCACCAGAGAGAAAATCACCTAAGAAATGTACCCAGCCCAGAAGAGCCTATTTATGACATTTTCTATCCCCTTAATCCTGCCCTTCAAACCTCATTAGGGTCAAGAACAAGCTCAAAAACTGGGACAAGGAGAAGCCGGGATGGCTCAGTGGGTTGAACGCTCACTTTGCAGCCCCGGGGACCGGGGATCGAATCCCAGCCCCGGCCCGTATGGAACCATATGCCGAACTGGGAGCTTCCCCTAGTTCAGTTCTCACTCTGTCTCTGTCTCTGTCTCTGTCTCTGTCTCTCTCTCTCTCTCTCTCTCTCTCTCTCTCTCTGTCTCTCTCTCTGTCAAAAACAATAAAAAAATAAAAATAAATAAAAACTGGGACAAGAAGTTTGTTAAGGAGGAAGAAAGCACAAAACAGAAAGACAGAAGCCAACCATGCCAATCATGTCTATCAACTAGAAGGGCTGAGTTAGGACAAACAAAAATATCTGATATTGAATCAAGTTCAATCCTCTTAGACTTGGCAACTCTGATTTATTTATTGAGACTAGGTTTGTTTCTTATAAGAGGTGGTAGAATACACTAATGCCTAAGTGTGATCAGAAAAGTTATGGAACCTGCCCAAGTTCTGATTCAGTAGCAAGAGATACTCTCACTGAATGTCTGAAATTGGTCTGAGGAAGACAATAATAAAGCTTTGTTTTTATTATGAGTTATGTTTTTCCACAAAGGCCTGAATCTCATAATCCATCTGTTTCTCTCTCTCTGTCTGTCTGTCTCTCTCTCTCCCCACCCCTTCCTTTCCTCTTCCTCCCTCCCTCCTTCCTGCCTATGTGTCTGTCTCTTTATCATTTAAAGGAATTAAAAAAGAATTGATGCTATAACATACCAAGATAGGTAAATAACACTCTCACACAATCAAATCTGCACCCTCTGTTAGTCAGTGTTCTATTACAGAAAGCAGAACTCACACATGAGGCACTTAGTCTAAAGCCTTGTGAGCCCTCAGTGAATAAAAGCTGCTGTTACTTTAAGCATCACCTCTTGGGCACTGCTGAAGGACAAGTCATCTGTCTTTTGAGATGTTGTTCTGCCTACTACTAACAAAGAAACATATTGTATTCTGCATTCTCTTTCAAGTCTTACTTTCTGTTTGCAGATACTAAGCCCCTTTCTAATCTTTAAACATCATTGATCACACTTGTACATTCCAAACTCTGAAGAAAGTTAAATATTTACAAAGTTCTGCATGGTAAATAAAGAGCAATTTATTAAGACAGGCCCTATTAGAATGATTCTTCATACATTTTTGGAAAACTCTACCAGAAATTTGGCCTGAACATGTTAGCAATAATTCATCTGACAGTTGATGTTATCGCTGCTTCTAGCTTTCTCAGATCTCTATAAGAATAGATAGCAAGATCAACAAGAGCTGCTAGATAAAGTAGTATTTATCTGTAGCTTAAACTTTTGGTAGGGTGAATTTCAATCACTTGGAAGACACAGTAGAGCTAAGCAGAAGTTTTTTTTCCTTTCATTCTGTCCTTTCCTGCTCCAAACTCAAATGATTAAAAAAAAAAAGCTCAACTTTTTAGCCACCCAATGTTGTCAAAAAATTATAAATTTTCTGGATTTTTATGAAAACACGTATCCACAAAAATTTAACATCCAAATAACTAATAAATGTATTAAACTTTATGGTCTATGAAGCACTTCCACTATTAATCACTCTTGTGATCTTCTCTTACCCCATGAGCTAGGTTTTATTCCTACCTTATAGATTAGAAAACTAAAGTACAAGGTCAACCAACTTTTAAATGCTGGGTTGTAATTCAACTATTGGACTTCTGAACCTATTAATAATTCCTTGCTCATTTCAGTATTTCGTGCTTTTGCAGCCTCTCTTTTTTAAAAAATACTTTCTACTCTTTACTGAAAGTTGCTCATCTCTAAGGAAGCAAAATGATCCAACAGTTAGGACACATGAGAACAGAGGAACCTTGATTTTTCTCTGACAGCTACTAAATGACCAGGGGATATAGCAAATACTCTCTTGGGCTTTCAGTTTCCTCATGTGAAATAGACATTCTCTCTGCCTTCCAGGGAAGCTAGTGAGAGTGGGAAGGAAGCATATGAGGGTAGTAAGAAGGCGTATCACATGGTGACACATCTGGAAAGAAAGTAGGGCTGACTTCAGCCTCTCCAAGTGTGTGTTTTAGCATAGATCATGGCAGATGGCATGAGCAAATTCAGAAAGGCAAGAAGAAATGGTTAGGAAGATACCAGCAGACCACCCCAAAGCATCTTGTGCTACCTGCAAATCCAGCATTAGGCAGGGCTGGGTGGCTTCATACAATGAATCTATTAGTCAACAACTCTGGCTGAACTCCTATTGTGGGCTGCATAGATACAGATGCACGTGGACTTATCTGGGAGGATAAGGAACGGGAAAAAAATAGTGAAAGTGTCCATTAAGTGTTCTGAACTCTTTAAAAATAAATAGTGACACTCTTAGGTGTGAGCAGCAATATCTGTTTATGGTACCCAAAGGAAAATATTGTGTATTATAAGTATGCTTTTTTTGCTTATTCCTGTAAGATAAAACTGACTCACCAGGTAGACATAGTTGGGAATCTCACTCTCACTAACTAGTACACAAAAGAAAATATTTTTCTTTTCTTTTTTTAAAGATTTATTTTTATTGTTTTTGACAGAGAGAGAGAGAGAGAGAGAGAGATACAGAGACAGAGATAGAGAGAAGGGGGAGGGCCCAGAACAGTCTCCATAGTTGCACATCATCGGTTTTTCCACATAGTTTCATTCCACAGGTGGGCACGGAGCTGCACAGGGCAGGAACTGGGCCAGGATCTCACCCTGGTGAGAACTGAACTGGGGGCACTCCCCAGTTCAGCATATGGGTCCGCAGGGGCCGGGGCTGGGATTCCATCCTCAGTCCTCATGACTGCTAAGTGAGCGCTTAACCCACTGAGCCATTACAACTTCCCCACATTTTTCTTAACAGCTTCATTTGGTCTCTTGATACACCATACCATAAAGGTTGCTCATCTCCATCATCTGTTGGTGAGCTGTGTTCTCTCTTTTTTCCAGAGGCCTGCCATCAAGAATTTGCCTCTACATATAATCTTACCTTCTTCCCCTAATGACTACCTTCTTGCCTTTCTTAACTATCATTCCCTTCCCATCTACAATCAGATCATTAAAAAGATATGCCCAAATGTAAAAAAGTTTAAGAAATAGAAAAATTTGAATTTATAAATATAATAGTCATGGGTGATGTCTCTCAAATATTTCTTTCATTTGCAAAATATTAACATAGTCTTATAGATAAATATTTTCTGAATACATTTAAAATATCTTTATATAAAAAACTCATACAAGTCAACAAAAAAAACACAATACAATTTAAAAAAATGAACAGAAGACCTAAACAGACACTTCTCCCATGAAGACATACAAATGGCCAACAGATATACGAAAAAATGCTCAATAGCAATTAGGGAGATGCAAATTAAAACCACAATGAGATACCACCTCGCACCTGTTGGAATGGCTATAATCAACAAGACAAGGGATAAGAAGTGCTGGAGAGGCTGTGGACAAAAAGGAACCCTCATACACTGCTGGTGGGAATGGTGTAAATTGGTACAAACACTGTGGAAGGCAGTGTGGAGATCCCTCAAAAAACTAGGAATGGAATTGCTGTATGACCCAGCTATCCCTCTTCTGGGTATCTATGCAAAATACCTGAAAACCTTATTCCGCAAAGATATTTGTACCCAATGTTCATCGCAGCGCTGTTCACAGTGGCCAAGTCATGGAAACAACCAAAGTGTCCTGTGATAGATGACTGGGTGAAGAAGTTGTGGTACATTTACAAAACGGAATACTACTCAGCAATAATAAAAGATGAAATATAGCCATTTGTGACACTGTGCGTGGATCTGAAACCATCTTATTAAGCAAAATAAGTTAGACTGAAAGAATCAGGAAACATATGGCTTCACTTATAGGTGGATATAAAACTGAAAGTAACAAAGAAACAAAAACTCATGGACATAGTCAATAGTTTAGTGGTTACCTGAGAGTAAGGGGGGAAGTGGGTGGGAGAGCTGGGGATGGGAGTAGGAAAGGGGCATCAAATATATGGTGATGGTTGGGAGGCAGAGAATAGGGGAAGCATAGTAAAAGAGTGTGAACTTTAGTTATAAGATGAATATGGTCTAAAAATCTAACATATAGCATGGTAGCTATAGTTGATAATGTATTGTATGATTAAAATTTGCTAAGAGAGTGGAACTTAAATATTCTAATAAAAAAGGTAAATATATGAGGTGATAAATGCATTAACTCAATTGGGGGAATCCTTTCACAATGTATGTGCATATCAAATCATCACATACACTAAACATCCTATGATTTTATTCGTCAATTTTACCTTAATAAAGATGAAAAATTAAAAATATATATATGATGATGAAAAGAGAACTGATTCTGGATTGTAAACACATAATGCAATGCATAGGCAATATAATATAAACTTGTATACCTAGAAACAATTTAATTGTTATCATCAACCAATGGCACTCTGATACATTTAAAAAAATAAATGAAAATAAAAAAATAAAATGTGGGAAGCCGGGATGGCTCAGTGGGTTAAGCACTCACTTTGTAGCATCGGGGACCGAGGATCGAATCCCGGCCCCAGCCCATGTGGAACCATATGCTGAACTGGAAGTTCCCCGAGTTCAGTTCTCTCTCTGTATCTCTCTCTCTTCCTCTCTCTCTCTCTCTCTCTCTCTCTCTCTCTGTCAAAAAATAAATAAAAAAAATATATTCAAAATAAAATAAAATAAAATGTATGTGTGTATATATATGTGTGTATATATATATATATATGTTTAAGTATATTATCAAATACTTTTTCATTTGCATAAAATGAGGTTCACTTACATTATCGTCCTTTATGGAAACATTAGGTAGCAAAAAAAAAAAATCAATGGAATCAGAATTAATCCTCAATACCATACCATCACAGTTTTTATATCATGTTGGCCTCAGCAATGCCATGAATTGGATACTGCTAGATCAGCCAAACAATTTAGTGAAAGTTGTAGCTGTATTATAATTTGGACTTCAGTAAAGATCATTTTAGGCCCTAATTGCTTTTTGGCATAGGACAATTTTGCATTTTCTCAACTTACTAATGAGCCTGGTGGTCTATAAAATGAAGGGCTTGAGATTTTTCTGGAGCATTTTCTCCATCCATTGAGATTTTGCTTCCTGGCAACCATCTTCAGTTTGGCTGAAATTAACTAATTAAAGTTCTCTACAAAACAAAAAATTTAAAAAAAAAGTTCTTTACAGGTGTGGACATCTCTTACATTGACATTTACCAGTACTTGGCTTAGGCAGCAGGGTTCCAGAGAAGCCCACCCAGGATCACTCCACAGATCTGAATTTGGTACTAGGTACCAGAGGGACCCATTGTGCCCTACCAGCTCCCAGCTTCACCTCAGGTGAACTTGGATGGGATGGCTCTCATCTGAAAGATGAACATGGACACGGCAGCCAAATTATCCACACCTGACAATGTTTCTTCTCCCTCTTAAATCAATAACAAACTCTTTTACAGTTCCAATGGACAGCTACAGAAAAAAGAAAAGAGAATATGGCAACAAGAAGGGAGAACCTTTGACCCAGACAAGCAGGTATGCCTTGGACCCAATCAGAAACCAGTCTTACTTATAGGAGCTCAATTACCTACACTTCAACATGTACATGAGCTAGCATATTAGGGTCTTGAAAAGATTTCATAGAGTAACCTTCTCCTACTGTAATTCATAAAGCATATAAGAGATGTCTATCTCTCTAAAATATAACCCTGGAAAATTACTCCGTGGGTCCCAAGGACATTTCCCACTTCCTTCAGGTCCGTGTGAGGTATGGCTATTGGATTTTATCCAAATGCCACCATCTCAAGGATATAAATATGTGTTACTTATAATTTGTATATTGTTTCACTGGGTTGAGGCATTTCCTTGCATGAGAGCAATGACCTTAATTCTAGGTAAATTATTAGTGGAAAAGAATAATCCCCAATTGGAGAATTCTTTTCAGTTACATGGCGACTGAGAGACTCAATTCACTGGGTAAATAATGCAATCCTTTTGTAATATTTGGCTTATTCTATGGTGTTTTTATTGCGCTTATCACCCCAGTCCTCTGCATTGGTGGAATATAGAAATGATACAATTAATACTCAACTAAGTAAATTTTAGAAGCATTTATCTCCCTTAGCCTAAAGCTCTCCTTATAAGGCTTCTATACCTGAGATTTACTTCTTTTGGTAAAACATTCTCATTAGTCATTAGTCACCCTACACATCTAGATGAATTGACATACAAACTAACCTTACTAAAAAGAGACATTCTACATTACTGTTAGGGACTTATTAGCCAACTTCGGGGATTGATAAATTAGTAACTGATCATTTTACAGTGTGCTCCGGGAGACGAAAACTTCAAAGACCGTGGCTTACCACCTGGAGACTTGGTCTACTGGAAGAAACATCAAATAAAAGATTCTCTCTGACCTCATTGGAAGGAACTTCAGCAGATGTTACTAATTAATCCAAGTGCAGTCAAACTTAAAGGAGTTAACCTATGAATTGGTATTTTTCATTTTTAAAAGTTGCCTAATGGTAAATGAACATCTATTCCTGTATGACACTTGCCTCCATGGATGAGAAGTGGTTGACATCAGAGGTAGACAGCAATCCTAAGACATCTATAAGATTTGTATACCCACATACTTAATATTGAACCTGAAATAACCATTTGTTTGATTGTCTTAACCTGTCTACTAATAATATTAGTCATAATAATAGCTATACTCGTTCTTTGGACTTTTTCTCAAACCCTGTTTTTACACAGCCCAACTGTTAATAATTGCTAAAGGTATATAAGATAACTTTTACATTATCAATACTATTTTTATGGTTTCTCTTTTAAAATTTAGACAAAATGTTATTATAAAACAGAAAATACTATTATTGATAATATAAAAGTCCCTTTATACACAAAAGGATGTGTATATAATTTTGAGAGAACAGAGTCATTTGACCTAATAAATCTATTATTTCTGGGAAAGCTGAATGGCTCAGCAGGTTAAGTGCTCACTTTGCAGCCCTGGAGCCCGAGGATTTAATCCTGGCTCTGGCCCATGGGGACTCACTTGCTGAACTGGGGTGTGCCCCCAGTTCAGTTCTTGCCGGGACCTATGCAGGTGGCTCCTGGCCCAGTTCCTGCCCTGTGCAGCCCCCTGCCCACCTGTGGAGTGAAACTATATGGAAAACTAATGCTGTCAACTGTGGAGACTGCTCTGGGCCCTCCCCCTTCTCTCTCTCTCTCTCTCTCTCTCTCTCTCTCTCTCTCTCTCTCTCTCTCTGTCAAAAAACAATAAAAATAAATCTTTTAAAATAATTTATTATTTCTAAGTGAGAAAAATTGAGAAAGACAAGTGAAATGTTAGAAGGTTAATAAGTAAAATAGTGAGAAAGGATCTTATGTATAAATGCTAGCACCCCATTATGGAAACATGCTTACCCCGTAGTCCAACAAAGACTAACTCTATGCAGGTAAAAGCTAAAGTGGGTATATAAAACACAACAATACCCTCTATAATGGCTGTTAAGGCATAGAAAATTTACTTATAAAAAAACTCTTACTGTTCTCCTGGCCTCTGAAAAACTTTTGTTAGATGGTAATTGTAATTCATATTATTGTGTTCTTATAGACTTGGCCCTGATTAAGCCTTAAGGCTGTCAATTGTGCAACAAGAATTGGGTTAATAATGAATGACATTTGAATGGAAAAATGGGTGGGATATATTAAATAACAACAACAGTAAAAGAAAAAAACCATCTTATGATTAGACTGTGAAAAATTAAGAGGTATATGGTATGCCCACAAATTATAGTAACTGTTATACTAGAGCAGGGGTCTCCAAACTACGGCCCGCGAGGCCCTCTCATCTGGCCCGTGGAGACCTTTTTATCTGAATAAAATAACATTAAATAAATAATTAAAAACAACATCTATGTTTTGATTCTTTTTTACTTGGACCTTGAGTGTGTAGTAGGCCCCCAAACTGCTGTTTGATAGTTAATGCAGCCCACGGGCTGAAAAGTTTGGAGACCCCTGTACTAGATCATACTTGTCCAACCTGTGGCCCACAGGCCACTTGTGGCCCAGGATGGCTTTGAAGGCAGCCCAACACAAATTCATAAACTTTCTTAAAACATTATGAGATTTTTTTGTGACTTCTTCTTTAGCTCATCAACTATCATTAGTGTTACTGTTTTTTATGTGTGGCCCAAGACAATTCTTCTTCTTCCAAGGTGGCCCAGGAAAGCCAAAATATTGGACACCCCTGTACTAGATACAAAATACAAAAAAATGACAGACAATAAAACTTGGAGCAGGGCCTCGTGGGCCGTAGTTTGGAGACCTCTGCTCAGGTTAAAAATAATCCAGTGTGCTTTTATTTAGTGAAGGCCGATAAGACCTTATTACCAGACTCAAGTGACAAAGGTTGGTGAATAAAAAAGCACACTTTATTCTAGAAGCCAGCAGCCAGGGAAGATGGTAGACTCATGTCTTAAAAAAAAAAAAACATCTTCCCCAAACCAGTTAATTAAGGGGGATTTTAGGTGGATAGGTAGGGAGAAGAACAGAAGAGACCTGAGGGACGTGGTGGTTAGTCATGTGGGTTTTAGGACTGACAGTTAAGAAATCACCTCCCAGAGTTATCGGCCAGGGGTCGGGGGGTGTCTGTGTTATTGCTTCAACATAGTGTTATCTTGAATCCAGAGTACTAAGTGCATCAGCAGCAGAAACTGCAAGGAGTTGCAGTGATGAGTTCTGATGTCTGGGCACCTAGAGATTGAGAGATCACTCTCTTCTAGTCAAGATTCTGTTGATTAACCAGACTAACAGGATATGTGGGCCCTTAGGAAAAACAGGGCCATGAAGGCAGGCATAAGGGGAAATAAGCAAATAAAGTAAAAGTTTTTAAAGTTTTAAGCTAAATTAATATACGCTGTTAAATCAAACTAACTGAGAGTGTTAAATCCTGAAAATGAAAATTATGACATTGGAAAATTAAGTTCACAGACTTGCCATGGTGCACTTACCTTGGCAGCACTGTACAAACAATTTAGTAAGGTTTCATAACCTTAGTATGTCAGTGTCTCATGGCCATGTTCGTGATGACATGTGGCAGTGTCTTGCTGAATGGCATTTGTTATTGTTGTTGCTTATTTTTGTGTGCATCATGAGAATGTCAGAGCTTGAATTAGAGCAACAAACATTCAATTTTTTGTTCATCTTGGCATGAGAATGATGTTTGCAAAAATGTTCCCAAAGAAGCTCACCGATGAAAAAAAGCAAAGGAGAATCAAAGATTGCCAAGACCTCTGGAAAAGCAAACCATTGTTTTGGGCCATGTTATCACTGGTGATGAAACATGGGTGCACCAATATGAGCCTAAAACAAAACATCAAAGTACACAGTAGAAGTCAGACAGTTCTCAATATTAATTAGAATTCATAACTCTCAGAACCTTAATTTTTACTGACAACTAAAAGGCAAACAAATGGCATTTCCATTGGTAAATCCACAAACACATTTTGTAACCCTTAGAAGCACAGATTTTTGTTATCAAGGTATTTATAAATTCTTTTTAGAATCATATTTTCAGTAAAGTTCAAGACATTTATTGACAGATCTTAATTTGTCTTTTAGCTTTTCTGAAACAAGAAACCAAAAGTAGGTAAACTCAGACCCATCCAACAATTAATATTTCAGTATTTTGTTATTTTGAAGTACATACATAATTAATAATTTAATTATTTAATATAATTATTAAAATTCAAAAGTTTCAAGTAACCAAGAGAACGTGGGATATCACATTTAAGCATGTATATATGTCATATAACATAACAATTAGTATTACTGAAGTTTTGTCAACAACCTCTTATTTTATTAAAAGTTGCATTTATTTTTATTATCTTTAATAACTCCAGGGAATTTCAAAGTTAATTATTACCCAAGTTAATTTTGTAATCTTAGGTATAACAAAAGATACCATATTTGATGTTAATAACTTTAAATAATGTGGCTATTTAACCAAAAGTTAAACTAATCTTTTAAACCCAGGTGAAACAAACAAAACTTAAACCAGCCTTAGTGTCAAATATTTTCTTAGATCACGTGATCCTGAAAAGCATCTGGATTAGTTTTTTTGTTTTTTGTTTTTAATGTTTTAAGTGCTTAAAAGTTTTTTTTTTTTTCAAGCCAATCAAATATAATCTGGTAATACCAACCAGAGGCAAAAGCATTGTATCATGCATCGATCATAGACAAACGTAGATATCAGAGATCGTACACATAAACAGAAATATCATCAGTTACAAAGAGAACCCAAGATCTTCTACTTGTCCCTGGCGGTTCCAAGGAGGCTGGAAAATAAGAAGGCTGGCTTGTGAGATTGGCCACTTGTGTTTTAAAAGGGTCCTATTTTTCCCTTAGCTCCAGGCAGGAGGGGCTGTGCTTCGATTCCTAGTTATCTGCAAGACCTAAAAAAATTACTGAGAGTCAGAAACGCCTTACAAGATTCTCACTTTTGCCAAGTTTCTGAAGATGGAGTTGGTGTGCAATTATAAGGGACCCAGAAAGAGGTGGACCCCCTTTTCGTCCAAGCTGGTGAAGAGAATCTGGAATTGAAGGGTGTGCTCAGATAGAACCTGGAGATGGGGCTGTTGCTTTTCAGGTGAAAACGTCACTTGAGATCCTTGTTGAGCTGTGGGCACTTTCTCTTCCAGTGTCTTTCCTCCCTATACGAGGCACATGGGTTCTTTAATGGCTTTCTTGTCTTTCCTCTACTGACTTCCAGCGGGTTTCTCTAGTGCTCCCTATGAAAATAAGGACTGGCTTGGTCTTCCTTTCCTCCCAAGTATTACATCTTTTAAACGTTACTCCCACCACCTGGGGAGGATTCATCCCTACAGCTCCATCAGCCGTCTTCTGTGGGTCCTTATGGCAGGTTAGAGTCTTTCCAACTAAGGGGGCCTGAGGTGGAAAGTGGGCTATGAGCCCAATAAAATCCGGCAGCTGGCCTTGCTGATTAATCCCTCTGGTGGGTTACCACTTCTAGGGAACTGCCCTGCCCCAGGGTGGATGGCTCCCGAACTGGGTGCCCTGCAGGTCTTAAATGGGGAGACCAGTCTTATTTCCTCGTCATGTAGAGGCAGAGCCACACCTTCCTTTCTGTTAGCTCCTCCGCTATGTAATACCATAAAAGCTTGTACATAGGGAATTTCATCCCATTTTCCTCTGGCAAAACAATTCTAATTACAAGGTAGTCTTATAATTCAAAGACCCACTGAGAAGCCACTTTTCCTCTGAATCTAAGCATACACAGGCCGTGCAGTGTTACAATAGAAAGCCATTCTCTTCTTTTTCATTGGCTTATAACTAGACCAATCAGCCAAAATATGACCCAGAAGATTCTCGGATGGTATTGACATAGAAGCTCCCATCAGCTTGGTGTTCAAGACACAAATAAAAGAGAAAGGAGAGAAACATGCAAGGAAAGAAAGAAGAAAAAAACAAATTGGGAGTAGACAAAACAAAAAGAAAACCGATTTAGGTGAGTACTCACAGAACCACATCCTCCTAAAAGGAGAGGTTGGAGGTCAGAACCCAGCTTCCAACCAGTCCAGTACCCCAGATGGGCCTCAGAGGGAATGGCCTGGAATCCTACCAGTGATTAGCCTAAGAAAGGCTGCAGCAGTGAAGACAGGGATGTCCCATGTGCAGTTTCAGTCTGACAAGGCCCAGACTTACATGAACCCCTCAGTTCCCTAACCCTGACAGCTGCTTTTCTTCTCACCAATTTGGGTGATTTTTAGGTGATCGATGCCAGGGAAGAGAGAGCTACAAAGATCCCCATGACAGAGTTCTCAGCAGCTACAGGGATATTCCCGCAGTCCTGGCCCAGGGTCCACGAGCCACAGGCAGCAGGGAGACCGATTCCACACTCAACCTTCACTCCCTCCCAGGGGACTGAAGCTCAAAGCTTCCATTCAGTCCACTTCAATCCACGTCCTGCCACGATCACCAGGAATTGTTACAGGACTCAGGTCCAGCCTCTTGTCACCCGTACCCAAAACTCCAGGGACAAGAGGTGGTTAGGAGAAAAGCACACTATATTCTAGAAGCCAGTAACTAGGGAAGGTGGCAGACTCACATTTTGGAAAAACACTATCGTCCCTGAACAGGAGTTAATTAGGAGGTTTACAAGAGGATGGGTAGTGGGGAGGACAGAGGAACCTGAGGGATGGGGAGGGTAGTCATGCAGGTTTCAGGGCTGACAGTTGAGAAGTCACCGCCTGGAGTTTGGGGTGGGGAGACTGTGTTATTTCCTCAATATAATGTTATCTGGAATCCGGAGTACTGGGTGTGTCCTCAGCAGAAAGTGCAGGGAGTTGTAGTCCTGGGTTCCAAGGGCCAGGGCCTGGAGATGGAGAGATCACTCTATGGATAATCTGAACAGGGTATGTGCAGCCTTGGAAAAAAAAATAGCCATCGAGGCAGGCAGGAGGGGAGAAAAGCAAAAAAAGAAAAGTTTTGTGTTTTAAGATAAATTACCTTGTTAAAGTAAACTCTGAGTGTTAAAACCTGATCATGGAAAAAGGTGTCACCCTTACAATCTGACTGCTTCCCATTTACCAACATTTCTTCTTGGAAAAAAAATTCGACCTTGACTGCCATCCAAAGTTATGGTCTTGCCCCATCTCCAGTGGTTTAACATTTCAACAAGATCAATGGTGACACTAAGACTTCCTAGAAATGAGCCTTCCTAACACCATAGGACCACAATATCCAACCAAAGGTCGGTCCTCAGTGCATCATTTGAATTGATTAATGACCAAGAGGGTGATGAGTGGACGAAATGGGCCACATACTAACCCTGACAAGCTCATGGGAGGCCAGTTAGGGTGGGGGGGCCTACAAACTCAGAGACAGATAGTAACCACAAAGGATGATCAGAACATGAGAATTCATAACAAAGGTGGGCCATAGCAATATTGAAATTTTTGGCCTATAAATTCCTCACCAAAGGTCAATGTTTACCTTAAGTGAGCTTGTCTATTGTTTTTTGCATCTAAAATAACATACCTTTGGAATGTCAGTACTCCCTTTTTTGTACTCTTCCAGGACACCCACTGCACCAGAACAGGAGTCTGTAGAATCCTTCATTGTTACTTTATTCCCTGATTACCATATCTATGTGCTGTAAAATGCTATTAACTATCCTGTACCCACCAGTGTAAAAGTAGCTATCGCTCCAATTTACATTTTATCCAGTTTCAGAGATTTCCCCACTTCACTTTCTCCCACCCCCTTAATCCATAATACCAACAATGGATTTCACGTAGCTCTCCTCCTTTACTTATAATTTCCAAAAAGACTCGCAAAATCTCATTTTCCAAAGCATCTTCTCAATTCATTGAAATTTAGCTTCTTGGAAAATGTTGTCAGTTTGGCTCAAATGAACTCATTAAAGTTCTCCACCAAAACCAAACAAACAAAAAAAAAAGGATGGATTGGACCGTTTCAATACTCCACAGTCTACAAAAAGGCCAGTGAACTCTGGTCGTCCTTCAAAATTGCATGTAAATCTTTGTTGAAAATATATTGGAGGAAAGCTGTGAAAAGTTACTTCTTTGCAAGGACTAATGTCTTGCTCTTATAATTCTTTCCACATACATACTAACAGTTTTTTTTTAATTAGTCATTAAGTGCCTCAGCATGCCTCCTCTTCTAAGCCCACGCAAACCATGGAGATAAATTACTAGTCTTGGACCACAAAGTTTTAAATTCCATTACCAAGAAAACCATAGGTTAGTTTACTTGCAGAAAGAGAATTAGGCTTCGCAAATACACGTAAGCTAATTTCTCTGTTACATTAGCAAAAGAAAAAGTTATTTCCATTATAAAATTTTTTAAAACTGTGATTAATGTAGAGTCAACTCCATGCCTTCACTTTTCCTTCCCTAAAAGGCTTTCAAAGTAACAACCAAGGTGCTTCCAATAAACTAAGTGCCTGGCCAAGGTTAGCTCACTGTCTGCTAGAAAGGAGATGCTTTATGCAGGGGTATCCAACCTTTCGGCTTCCCTGGGCCACACTGGAGGAAGAAGAATTGTCTTGGGCCACAAATAAAATATACTAACAATAACTAATGAGCTAAAATACATACATAAATAAATAGTCGCAAAAAATAATCTTATAATGTTTTATGAAAATGTACGAACTTGTGTTGGGCCACAGGCTTGACAAGCTGCTTTACAGCATTAGCATCAGTGAATCACCTTGTCAGAAAACTTAGAAAAACTATGTTTTCTTCCAGACTCCAGACCTAATAAGCTGGTGGGGGAAAAGGTAATTGAGATGAGATGAGATGACATGAGATGAGATGGATATTCCTTTCAAATTGCTGAAAACCTACACAATTACCCATACACTCATAGAAACATAAACTGCACCCACATCACACATATAATTCATTTCCTTAATATAAAATAAAAGAAGAGGTATATATCAAGAAACACTTTTTTACTTCCATCTAGTTCTGACCCAATATTGACACATCATAAATTATCATAGGGGTTTTTATTTCTGGATTTTTCCAAGATTATTAAATGCCCAGCAACATTCAATTTATCTCCTTGAGATAGTCCATACAATGTTTGCCTGGGAGAAAGGAATCATCCTCTGTTTTGATCTTCTGAAATCTACCCCATTCAAAGGAATCTGTCACTACCAACAGGTCCCAGGCATGCGTAGTACCACCCTCTGTAGTTGCAACGACAATATTCACCACTTTTGTTTTCTAGGCTCAACCGCTAATTTAACACAGGTTATCCAACACTTAGATTGAGGTCAAAATTACCTGCCTACAAAACAAATCTAAGATAGCAGCTATCCCTGCGTTGTCTCTACAGCTCCTGTTTACCAGCCTTTTATTTTTATTGCACAACTCTCTTATGTGTCCTGCACAGCTGTTTTCCTTTGAGATACCCAGAAGCTCGTTAGGGAACAGGGCAATGGCTGGCTTCAGGATGGCCAGGGTCTGAAGGGAGCCAGTGCGGAGCCTGAAAGGTTACGGGGGACCACGATTGGCAAAGCCTCGGTCCCCTGGACCTCACAGGAGGGACTGGCCCGGGGCTTTCGATGGCAAAGCCTCACTCCCCCCTCCCCCCATTTCATCTCCTTGCGGGGGATGGGTAGTAGTTGGGTGATTAGATATAGAAAAATCTATTTAGCAGCTTCGAATGAAGGCAAGGCGGCAGGCAAGGATGACAGACACCGATAGCTTTGGAGCCCATGATCTACATATCAAAGCCCTTCCTGGAAGGGGCTGTTACCTCCTGTAAAAATCTGTTTACACTGTGCTTTGCTATGCTAATACCTGTTCCTGGTAATGGTAAACTTTTGCTATATAAGATAAACAATAAAGCTATTCAGGGCTCTTCTATTCATGGGAGTAGGCAGGTCACATGGGCTGTCTCAATACCCACCGTTGGAACTCGGGGTTTCTGTTCAGCCAGGTTGGTTCCTGGTTACAAAGGTCAAACCAACAAACACAACTGTGTAGAACATCTTAGGTTAGCTCCACAGTGATTTACTATGTTATATTTTCTGGAAATGCATTACCAACTTCATGCCATTAGATGGACAGTGGGCCCTAAATGAGAGGAAAAGCCTGCGTTTAAAATTACTCTCTGGAAAAAGCATCTCCAAAAATAATCCTCATTGAATCCTCATGCCCTTCATTGGCTCTTCCTTTCCTCCATTCCTTCTGAGCCTCAGTCTGCACCTTCTTTCTCTCCAAGTTCTATGGTGGCCACTCCTGACCCTATTGTTGAATTGTTGCTGAAAATAAACAAGATCAGAAGTAGAGCAAGTGACTTAGGGGCCATCCCAAAGGCAAAAGCGGTCATATCTAACCAGACACCTGCTCCAGGCCACAGTATGCATATACCGGTACACACAAACACACCCCTACACCGGATGTACCACTACTTTTACTTTCTTAACATGGAACTTCTATGTAAACGTTTCTTTGAAAAGCAGATTGCACTGTCAAGAAAAAAAATTACTGATTTCAGGTTAATCTTCTTATTTCCTCAATGGGAAAAACTAAGGTCTAAAGAGATTGAATGACTTTCCCAAGACCACAAACATAAGTAACCAAGAAATGACCTGAATCCAGGGCCTTTAAATCTATATCTAGCCTCTTTTTAGTACTTGTTTATTTTTCTTTGTGTCAACCAATAAAAAGTTGGCCAGATGTGTTATTTCTGTGACCACATTAGTTTATCCAAAAGAAGGTAAACTTATTATCAATTATGTCAATTGGATAAATTAAAATCAATAAAACTAAACTTTCTTCTTCCACAAGTTTTTTTGAAATCCTCCCAAAAGCCCAGGTAAAACCTCCCTTTAAATCTTTATTCTGATAAATGTCAATAAGATCAAGAAAAAGGACTTGTAAAGATTATATAGCTCCTGCACATCTGTCAAGGCAATATGGTCAAAGAATGACTCAGATCCAGAATAGATTTGTAAAGTTTCATCAATCAATTTCTGAAAAGTAAGCTCTTGAGGAGGTAGGGGTAAAGAAATGACATGTCTAAAGCTTAAGAAAACAGATTTTATTTTTAATTCATCAATATTGTCTATAAATACAAATTGAATATGGAAAGCAAACAAATCCAATGAAGTAAACCCTTCATTCAGGACTAATTTTTTTTTCTAGAAACTTCTGCCTCTCTTAGGAAAGGTGAAATGCTGACCAAAGAGTCTGTAAGACTTGAAGGCTAGAGGAAACTTTCTCTAGTAAAATGCCCCATGTTTTGAATTATGACCTCAAAGGGCTGAGACTTAGGAGTGAGGATAAACCAGAAATAGTTCAACCTTTGCAGGGACTGAAGTAGAACTTCATATCATATTAATTTCTATAATTAGAATGAGATAATCTGGGGGTTGCTAATGTTCCTAGGTTCTTGCCAAAAGAAAACATACAATTAATGAGGCCTGTGATAACACTATCATACGCTTCAAATTAATTTTATAGTATTTCACTATATATTGTTTAGCAAAATCAAAATATCCAGATAATGTAATTAAAAACCAAAAGAGATAAGAGAAAACAGATTAGAGCTACAGAAGATTCAGATGATGAAGGTTTTATACAAAGAGTTTAAGCTTTTGCTAACATGTCCAAAAAGATAAAAACAACCTTAAAAATTTTGCCAAATAAATAGAAACTATAAAATAAAAGCAAATGGAAATTCTGCACTTGAGGAATAAAATAACCAGTGTTAAAAACTCCATGGATAAATCTAAAATTAGATTATACAAAAATGAGGATAGAATTTGTAAGCTAGAAAAAAAAACTGTAATAAAACCATCAACATGAAGCATGGAGAGATAAAAGAAGAGAAAATATAGAAGAAAGGGTGAGAGATATCAGAGTTACAAGTGAGAAAGTCTAAATACTTGTAATTGAAGTCCCTGAAAAACAGAAAGTGAATGAGGCAGAAAGAAGGAATTTCAAAATTGCTGAGAAAGTCTCTAGTTTTAGCAGTGTCTTCTGCAGCAATCAATGCTAGAAGACATAAAATGATAGATTCTCAGCTGTAGCTCAAGAATGTTATTACTAGCTTCATTGACATTTACCTAACCTCAAAGCAAACTATGAAAGTTATCCTCCTTAGTAAATCATTATCTAAAAGAAATGAGTAGCGAAGTGCATGATAGTTATAATGTTTTACTTTTTAGTGACAATCGTTTCAATATATTTTATATTTTTTGCTTTAGTGCTTATAAATTGAATGCATATTCAATTTACAAACATCCCAAGTAGAAAATATCTTACAATTGTTTTAGGTAAGCGTCTAAATATAACTTAAGTTTCAAGTAACAAGACAGCAAATATTTGGTATGCTCCTCAAATATTCTTATCAAATTTATTGTGACTAAGAGGTAGTTGAACTCAGGAATTTTTACCCAGTGACAATGCACTGAGTAATCAATTAGGAATAAAGTCAGTCTCTGGGGAAATTTTTAGTTGTAAAATATATTCAAATTTTATAAAGTTTCTCTCTCAAAATCTGCTGATGAAAAATTTGCAATTCCCAAGCATGCTAGAAAGATATCGCCTGTGGAAGCCAATTAACCTAAGGCATACTTGGATTCTATCTCATATCACATAAAATGAGATTAATTGAACTGGTACCTAGCAGCTTAGGCTGTTAAAGTTGATGAAATTCCAGGATGCTGGGATAGTGAAACATGTTGAGAGCTTGCTTTACAACTGCAAGGTCCATACAAATCCGTACGCTGAACTGTTCTCAATTCAGTTCCCCCCACCCCCCTTCCTGGCCCCACAGTCACCTGTATGGAAAGAAACTATGTCACAACTAATGATGTACAATGATGGAGACTGCTCTGAGACCTTCCCCATTCTCTCTTGTCTCTCTCTCACCTTCTCTCAAACAACAAAATAAGTCTTAAAAAAAAAAAAGTTGAAGAAAATCTGATCATAAATTGTTTAATTCATTTAACAATGAATGTCTCTGGCATATTGCTTGATGTCAACCTTACCTGAAAAGATTCACTTACTTCTAAAAGGTGAGTCATTTACTACCCAGTTACTAGTCGAACAAGGTCAATAATGGCAAATAAATAAATAAATAATCTTTTCCAATATTGTCTTAGGAATATCCATTCCCAGACTAACTAAAAACAAGAAAAATTGATTTGGTACACAGTGCATCTAGATAATTGTGCCTCATTTTTAACAAGCTTGATGAGTTATGCTGAAAAAATATAATACACAAATGGAATTTCTTCACAATTCCAACACGTAAAAGCTCACAGAATTCCACAATACCTGATGACAATAACAAGGAGTCCTTATACATCATGTGGTAATGCCGTTGTTGTACAGAAGATGAAATTCAATGCTGAAATAATTACAGAGACAATTCGTGATAACAGTGATTTAATTTTTCTCTTTGGGAAGCTGGAATATTTTTGAAAGCCTATCAGAGGTCAAAGGAGAAAGGAAGTATAGAATTCGAAACAGAGGGAAAACAAACCAGCCTCAGAGCATAGTTCATGTCAGGACCTGCAAACAAGAGGTCAACAACTCTGGAACTACAGTTCAAAACAAGGTTCATAAATTAGAACAAAAGTCAAGCTAAAACAGCTAAGCAGCCCAGGTCAAATTTTTTTCACACATAAGCATGAAACTATCAGAAGAACAAGGATCTTGGGCAATCTGACCAATAGCCTTGGCTTTTGGATGATGCCAATGTGTGTCAATAGGTCATTCTGCTCCCATCAATCAAAGAACCGTATCTAGCCCTTAGGCCTTGGCAAGGCAATGTTTTCAAGGTTACTTCTATGGTTTTAGATGTAGCAGAATCTCCTTTAATGCAAAGCCCTCTTATTTGACAAAAGTAATCTAGTCAGCTTAAAAAGTAAACAAAGCATGCATTTAGAAGCAGCATTTGTTGAATTTCTCTAAAGAAACAGACTCACTGTAGCCAGTACTTAGTGTACATTTCCTGAGTGAAGGCTGGAAGTATAGAGAATCTGCTCACATTTCAGGTAATCACAACACAAGGACATGAGAGGACATCAAATTCTACCTCTTTTCATGGAAGGACTCTCTCTCTCTACGATTTCGTTGGTTAATGGGCATCCACCCTCAACTCAAGCATTTATGGGGAAGAGAACCTGCCAATTCTTAAGACTGCCAATTCTACCATTTTTCTTTTCTTTTAAATTTGGATAAGTAACACATTAATGGGGATAAAATGCTTTTTATTGTAAAGATACTAGTAAAAGCCACACTCCACCCCTTCTGCCCAGTTCTGCAAGCAAACCATAGTACCTCTGTACCCGGCCCTGCAACAAAGAATCATTATAAACTTCCTGTTTATACTTTCAGGGATTTTGTGCGTATAAAAGTGAACACAAATATATTTTTTCCAGTTCCACTTTTTAGAGTTCCACTTATTAGACAAGACTTATTTGCTATGATTCTAATTGGTCTCCTTTTGTTGAACAGAAAAGTTAGAGCAATCATATTTAAAGATGTTAAATGGTATTAGCTATGAACATATATGAATGTTTGTGCACTATGCTAAATACTTTATAGACATTATGCCACATTATCAAAAACGCTGTAATGTTGGTATTATTATTTTTTTAAGGGCAATAAATACGTGACACAGAAAAATCAGCAAATTGTAATACAGGTTAGCAAAACAACCCTCTGATCTTAAAACTTTTGTAATTTCCTGAGTAATAGAATAGCTGGGAACATCATTTTTCCTTGGTTTTTGACTCCCATTCCTGACACAGAGCTCCTAAAACCCTTGCAATTCCTGAGTGATAGGAGTGATAGGAGTATCTTACACAGAGCTCCTAAATCTCTTTGAATTTTCTGGGTGATTAAGGCACAGTGATAGCTATTCTTTTAGTGTAGGTCCATTAATGACAAATATTTTCAGCATTCCTTCATCTGAGAATGTTTTGATTTCCCTTTTGTTTCCTTTGTTTGAAGGAGGAAACTCTTATTGAGCTCTTGGATAGTTTTAGGATGAGGGTTGGTTATTAGAAAGACTAAGCCATGACTAGAAGCTTGGAAATTTCATCCTCAACCCCCATCCTCCAGGGATGGGAGAAGATCTGGAGATTCAGTTCATAACTGATCATACCTATGTAATGAAGCCTTCATAAAAATCCCTAAAGGATTTGGAGAGCCTTAAAGTTCATGAACACATCCTAATGCCGGTAGGGTGGTGTACCCTAACTTCATCAGGACAGAAGCATTGTGTTCAGGACCCTTCCACACCTCACTCTATATGCCTATTGATCTGGATGTTGATTTGCACAGAGTAAACTGGTTGATGTAAGTAAATGTTTCTCTGAATTTTGTGGACCATTTCAGCAACTTATCAAATCTGAGGGAGAGTTGTGGGAACTCCCAACTTTGTAGACAAGGTGGACAAAAGTGTAGATATACTGGGGACCCATTACTTCCAACTGGTATCTGAAGTGAGAAAAGTCTCATGGGACTGAGTCCTTAAATCTGTGGAGTCCGATACTAACTCTGACTAGTTAATGTCAGATTTTAATTAAATTACAGGACACCAAGTTGGTTTCTTAAAAGTTAGAAACTTTCTTGGTGTGAGGGAAGGAAATCCACACATTTGGTGTGAGTATTCTTTGCATAGAGAGTTTTCATTTAGCAGATTAAAAGCAAACAGATGAAAAAGGACATGTTATGCAAACTATAATCAAAAGAAAGGAGTACCTTATGAATGTAAAAAAATAGACTTCAGAAGAAGAACAGTATACATACAAAGAGCTTTACTATGTAGTGATAAAGGGGTTTGTAACAGGGTGAAGAAGGAAAGGGCCATAGAAGGAGTCTGCCCAGAACAGCCATAAATCAAGGCAGCTGATGTACCTCCCTCCCCTTAGGACAAGGTTCTAGGAACTGGCAGGTGTAGGCTTAATTGGTGTTCATTGACCCCAATTGACAAAGAGCTGCAGGCTAGCATAGGTGTGGGTAATTGCTAGTGCTGGGCCATCATTGACAGGGGAAGAAGGACCCTCCTATCTTTCAGGCAGGGATATGAAACAGAAGGAGGGTGGACACAGGAGAAGCAGATGGAGGCAGAGGACAGGAGAAGATGCTTGGGTCACAGCAACTGGCTTGACCCTCAAGGCATGGCAGCTAAGAGCAGTGCTTGGGCTGCGGAGGTTTGGTTAGTAAGGGCAGCACTCTGGCTGCGGAGGGCTGGTTGGCAGGGAGCAGCTCTCTTGGACCAGGAGGCACAGTAGCAGCTCTGGTGGCTGCCCAGGTGGCATGGCCATAGGAGACAGGCCACCTTTGAGAGTGGAAACCCACTGCCTTCTCAGGTCACTGGTGTTCTGACAGTAAACACTTATTCTATGACCCAACTCCTATGTCAATCTATTGGCTGGCCTTAGTTTCCCTATCTTAACCGTTTTGATAAACATGAAGGCATTAACTCAGTTTTATCCGGTAACAGGTCAATCCACCAAAAAGACATAGTAATATTAACGTATAGGCACCAAACAACAGAGTTGTATGCTATGCAGGGGGGGGGGAAACATGGATAGAACTAAATATACAGATCCACAAGTTTAGTTGTTTTCAACACCCTTCTCACAATAATTGATAGAAAAACTAGAGAAAAAAATTAATAAGGATATAGAACTCAACATTATCAACAATAGGATCTGATTAATTTTTATAAAACACTCCACTCAATAATAACAGAATACTCATTCTGTTCAAGTGACTATGAAACACATATCAAAGTACTCATAGATCATATCCTGAACTATAAAAGAAACTACAACAAATTTAAGAGAATTAAATCATACAAAATGTATTCTCAACCACATACAAATCAAATTAGAATTAAATAAGAGAAACATAACAGGAAAATAAAAGAGCTTGGAAACTTAAAAATATAATAATCCAAAGATGAAAAAGAAAGTCCCAAAGGAAATTTTTAAATATGAATGAACTGAATGAAAATAGAAATACAACATATTAAAATTTGTGGGATACAGAAAAAGCAGTGCTAAGTAGGAATTTTAAAGCACGAAATGCATACATTCAAAAATTAGAAAAGTTTTACATCAATAATCTAAGCTCCCACTTCAAGAACTTAAAAAAAAAAAAAAAAAACAGAGCAAACTGAACTCAAGGCAAGCAGGAGGAAAAAAACAATAAAGAGCAAATATCACTGAAATTCAAAACAGAAAAATAATAAAGATCAATGAAACAAAGAGCTGTTTTTAAAGATTAATAACATTGACAAACCCTTGCAATATTGACAAAGTAAAAAGAGAAAAAGACTTAAATTTACCAATATCAGAAATGAAGCAGAGCATATGGTACATATATCCATTTAGTAAATAAGGAAAAGACATGAAGAGAGTTCACCAAAGACATTATACAGATGGCAAATAAGCACATGAAAAGATGTTTGACAGCATTAGCCATTAGAGAAATGCAAATTAAACCACAATGAGGGGATGTTGGGATAGCGCAGCTGTTGAGTGCTTGCCTGACAATTGCAAGGTCCAGTGTGTGATTCCAGGCCCCCACCTGTGCAAACCCCATATGCCGAACTGGTAACAGCTGGGGTGGCATGGCGGCAAAAGGTTCTTGCCTCCCATGTTTGTTTCCCACCCCACATGGTCCCACATCTACCTGTTTGTAATGCAACCATGTCATAATGAATGATGTACAACTATGGAGACTATTCTAGGCCCTCCCCCCTTCTCTCTCTCTCTCTCTCTCTCTCTCTCTCTCTCTCTCTCTCTCTCTTTCTTCTCTTCTTCCTCTTCTTCCTTCTCCTCCTTCCCTCAAACAATAAAAAATAAATCTCTAATAATAACACAATGATATATGACTACAGACCTATCAGAATGACTAAAATTAAAAATTGTGACAATCCCATGTGATGGCAAGGATACAAAGAACCTGGATTGCTCCCATTTTGCCCCTGAGAATGTAAAATGGTATAACCATTCTAGAAAACACTTTAGCATTTTCTTCAAAAACTAAATGGAACTACTATACCATCATAGAGCAACTGCACTATTAGGCATTTATCCTAGAGAAATGAAGGCTTCTGTTCACATAAAACCTGTACATTAATGTTTATACCAGTTTTGCTCATAATAGCTAAATACTAGAAACAGCACATGGCACTTTGTATACTGGAATTATACACTTAGAGCATTTTAGTTATTGGCTTCCATTTTCTCTCCAACTGAAAAATGACATGTTTGAGGTCACAGGCCTTATATACCTGTGAGAGTGTAGAATGCACAAGAATGAAAACTATGATGCCAGACCATGTGTATCAGACACTACATGGTAGCTGACTGGACTTGGGAAAGTTATTCATCTGTAATAATGATGATAATAAGGCAGCTACCTGCAAAGCACATGGACTAGGTGCTAGCACATAGTAAACTCATACCACAAACACCTGCTACTGCCACATAGCCTATAGCCTGACAAAGAGTAAGTGTTCAATAAAAGATTTTAGAATAAATAAGTGTAGGAATTAATTCATTTTTAAGATTCTGAAATATTTTACCAACAGCTGTTTAAATTGTTGACTTTTTTTACCCTGATTACTATAAATCTAATCCAGGGCCTTATCATAAATTGTTATATAAGTATGATAAGCTCTGACATAATAAATGAGATCATGTTTAACATACTCATACTATCTGATACAAAATACTCAATAATTAGAGCCATGATTAGATGACTACAGTCTTATAAATTTCTTCACAGTTCTATCACAGGGAATCATTCTTCACTTGTTCTCTTAATAAAGTATAAATCTCTTACCATAACATTTAAGAACTGGGAATGCCAGGATGGCTCGGCAGGTTGAGCACTCCTCTGGCAGCCCCAGGGTTCAAGGATTGATCGAATCCCAGCCCCAGCCCATGAGGACCCATATGCTGAACTGGGGTGTACGCCCAGTTCAGTTCTTACTGGGGCGAGCCGCCCATGTGTGATGCCCCCAGCTGGTTTCTGTCCTGAGTGGCCCCCCACCCACCTGTGGAATGAAACTATGTAGAAAACTAATGATGTGCAACTATGAAGACTGCTCTGGGCCCTCCCCCTTCTCTTTGTCTCTGTCAAAAACAATCAAAATAAATCTTTAAAATATACATTTAAGAACTTACAATCTGACTTTTACCTAGTTTTGTGTAAAAAGAAAGTGTTCAATAAATAGTAGATAGGGGAAGCCGGGATGGCTCAGTGGGTTAAGCGCTCACTTTGCAGTGCCAGGGACCGAGGATCGAATCCGGGCCCCCGCCTGTGGAGACCCATGTGCTGAACTGGGGAGCTCCCCCAGTTCAGTTCTCTCTCTGTCTCTGTATCTCTCTCTCCCCCCCCTCTCTCTGTCAAAAACCAATAAAAAAAATAATGAATTAAAAAATAATAATAATAATTTTTAAAAATAAAATAAAATAAATAGTAGCTAAAATTATATTAACTATCATTGTCACTAGATTCTTTTCTGCACCCTGTATTCAAATT